>JABLTG010000195.1:0-33715 GCA_016618085.1 Neovahlkampfia damariscottae | reverse complement strand
AATTAATTCAACAAAAGGTGGTTTAATGTATGCAAAAAAGGGAGAATATAAAAATGTTAAATGTTATGATTTCAATTCAATGTATCCATTCATAATGAAAAAATTCTCATTTCCAATAAAACAAGGTCAATTTACAAATATTAAAGAATTTGGAGAAATAATAAATTATGGAATTTATAGATGTGAAATAACAGATTTTGATGAAAGATTATTCCGAAGAAACAAATTAAATTATTATACTCATTTTGACATTCAAACAGCAATTAAAATGAATTGTAAAATAAAATTAATTCAAGATGGACAAGCAAATGCATTAATTTATGATAGTTCAACACGAGCTGTCGAAAGATGATTTAATTGAAATTAGTAGAATGCTCAGTATCAATTTATTTGACTTAAATACATTAAAAGCTCCTGCAAATGCAACAAAAGAACAAAAAGAATTGATTCAAAATCTCGAAAACTTGAGAAGGCAACGAGAAGCTGAAGAAGAATATGAAAAATTGAAACAAAGAATCACAGGAGATGAAGAATTATCAAAACAAGAAAAAACAAAAAAATTGCTAGACAAATCAGCAAAAATGATTAAAAAACAAAATGATAAACCTATTGGGTTTGAAACAAAAGTTAAAAAAAATAAAATAAGTAAAATTGATAAAAAATTTGTTGATTTGCAAAAATCTGGTGAAAAAGTTAAATTAAATGAAAATTTTATGTTGGGATTAGGTGAAGTTGATGAACAACGAAAAATAGAAAACAAATTAATGAACATTGCAAAAAGCAATTTTAAATCGCCAATCAGAAAAACAACAAAAAAAATTGTCAATATTTATGATGATGGTGACAATAATGAACAACATTTTGATTATGCCTCAGATATTAAACAATCAAAAGAACCACAACATAAAATTAAAAATCTTGTAGCAGATAAACAAATACAAAAAAGCACTGAAAAGAATGATGATGCAGTCGGTTTAAAAAATTTGGCAAACGCCTACAGAAAATTCATTAAATCACAAGAAACACATTAATCTTTCCTAATTATATATGAATATAGAATTACCAAATTATTACACTTTAGTAAAACAAACTTCTGATGAATTAGATTTTATTTCAACAACATCAATGAAACAAACAAAAATAGGTTTTGATGATTGCAAAATATTACAAGAATTCAACAATTACATTCAATTATATGACGAAGAATGCGAATTTATAATCAATGTTTATCATTATGATAAGAAAAATTTAAATTATGCTCATTTCTTACACAAATACCCTATTAATACTGTTTCAAATGTAATAAATAAATTAAATGACAATTACAAACCTTGTTGTAATATGTTAATGGATAAAGACAATAATATCGTCAAAATAAATAATCCAGAAGATGTATTTAAATTTGCAGGTTGTGCAGGTTGCAATGCTCCACCTTATTACCGAACTTTTTTGGAAAACTTTGGAAATCTGTCAATTGAAAGCATTTTAGTTTGTAAAACCCCAATTCAGGAAACATTCAATACAATTTTGAATACAATTTCATTTGGTCAATGGGATAGAACCAAAGCAAAATTAAATTATGACTCTATGTTTCATCTTTTTATGATTTGCAGATTAGTTTCTGGTCAATATGTGAGGGTAGAAAAAAACGAGGTTCTAAGCATCAATATGGTTGAACCATCAAGTTATCAAAAAGCAAAATCTATTCATCTTACTAATTATCGGGAAGTTGTTCCTTTTAATCTTAATCAAATGCACCAAAGAGCATTGAACAAAGTTGGAAAAGAAAGATTGTATTTGTATAGTGCAAAATCAACAAATTGCCAACTGTTCATCTATGATTTACTTGAAAATTCAGGGATGATGAACAATGAAATTAAAGGATTTGTAATGCAACAGGCTGGAGACCTAATTAATTCATTACCAACATTTACACAAAAATTTATTCAAGGAGTTACAGATGTCTCTGGTTTCTTTAATCACGTGTTATATGGTGCTGGTTTAATGGCTAAATATAAGGTTAAAAATAATAGATTTGGTGGAAGTTTGATGTATTTGTAATTAATATTGTTCATTTAAAATAATATTAATTTGGTTCAATTTTATTGATTCTATTTATTTTTTCTGGTGAGTAATAATCTTTTTCTGCAATCACAGTGTGTTCTCCAATAATTTTGTCATTTTTACCTCTTATCAATCTTTGATATTTTCCCAATCGTATATCAAACAACGATGGTGGTACAAAATATAATTCTTTTAAATACTTTATTTCTTTTTTTAATTCATTAATTTCTTCTTCTTGTTTTTCAATAATGTTTTCCACTTCAGGTTCTAAATATCCAGTTTTTCCTTTAAAATATTTCGTATAATCCATTCTATATTATTACTATATTTTTAATTTTTAAGTATTCCATATATTTAAAATTTAATTAAATAATATTAATATCATCTATTAATAAAGTGTCGAACATAATGAGAATTATTATGTTTATTCATTTTTATTATTGATTTTGCAACATTAATTATTTTCATTTCTTCAACCAAATTGTTTAAATATTTATTTCTTACCTTCAAATATTCTGAATTTTTTATCTCTCTTTTAAATTATAATTTTCTTTTTTCAAATCAACATATTTTTTGTGAATTTCTTTGTATTTTGTCAGTAATTTTTCATATGATTCTTTTTCTTTTTCATTATCGTTGCAAATAAAATCAAATTCTTCCATTATAATATTATCACTATATTCTTCATTTTTAAAGAGAAAAAGTCCATCTAATGTGTCTTCTTTAAAATGGTCCTTTATTTTTTTGAGAGTAAATCTTTCATCATAATGTAAAAAGCTGATAAAATGTTCACCGTCTTTATTTTTCCATCTCATGAATATAGCATAACATACTCTTAAATTCTCTGTATAAAAACCTAAAAATTCTTTTGGAATTGGTTTGCGAGTTATACCAAGACCTCCTTGAGAGATTCCAACATAATACTTGCTACTCATTTTCTTTGTTTTGTTTGTTTCAAAAATTAATTTGATTGGTTATTTTTACAAAATTGACTTTACTTTTTCCTTCATTTCTGTTGGACAATAATTTTCCGAAAAATTTGTTGGTGACATTCAGTTGTCAGTTTTTATTGTCCGGTCATCTGGTAGGTTGGTCAGCTCTTAAAATCCTTTCCTGTAAAATTGACCATTTTTTAAAAGTTTCAGATTTTCCTAAAACCACCTTACCATTTTACCACCAATTTAATTTTACCAGTTTTTAATTTCCGGTCATTTGGTAGGTTGGTCGGACCACTTAATCCTTCCCTGTAAAATTGAACCATTTTTCAAAATTTTATAAAATTCCAAAAACCACCTTACCATTTTACCAGTTCCTTATCTTATTCCTTTTTGTTATAATTTAATTGGTAAATAGGTAATGGTAATTTAAAGTAATAAATTAAATGTTTCAATTAGATTGGAGTTATTAAATTGTTCAAGGCGAAGCAGGAAGAGAAACCGTCAGGTTTTGAATTTCCGCCTTTTTGTAAATAAAATTTATTTTATTCACAACTTCCCGCCACACACACCACCACTCGAATATGAAAATCCAAAACTTTTTTCTTGATTCAATTTGGATCTTTTCATTGTTCGATTGAAGATTAACAAAATAAAAAACAATAAGAACTTTATTTCTTAATTTCATTTTCTGTTTCATTTTGATCTTTTAATTCTTTTTTTTGATTGTTCTCTTTCAATAATTTCAGAAGAGTATCCCCATGACAACTTTGAGGTTTACACCAACAACCTAAAGTTTTCCCTTCAAGTTCTTTCAAATCTAATTCACCATTTTTTATTTTTTTTCTAATGTATGTCTCATATTGATCTATTGATTTTTCCCTTGTCATTTTCTTGTCTACTTTGAAAGGATTGGCCCATGGACTTCTCTTCTTTGGGTACCTCTCTTTTTCAATGAAAACGATTCCTTCTCTTCCTGTGAAATGGTTAGCTCAGCAAAATAAATACCAATGTAGAGATTATTTTTATCTTCACAAAACTCTTTTAAATTTTGGTACTTTGGTCTTAGATAGGACACCTTTACATTGACTACTTTTGTTTTTAATTTTTTTGAATCAACTTCTTGGTTTGAGTAATTTCTGGTATTTTCATCATCTGTTTTCTTTTTTTTTGGAAATTGAAACAGTTTGACTTCACTTTCTTTTCTTTTGTTGCTCATCAATTCCTTTTTTGATTCTTCATTTTGATTTGATTGGTTGTTGGTATAAAAGTTTTTTTGATAAATTTAGATAAAATCATTTTGGAAATATCATTAAATATTTATTTACATTTTTTTTGAAGATTCATGCATTTCAATATTCCCCAAAATCAATATTTCCCAATAATTTTGCGAAACCATCTGCAGGTTTTCCGTCAATTTCTTTGTTTAGTTTTTCTGAGACATCTGCAAATTTCATTGTTTCTGGAACATGTTCATTTATTATTTTAAGAATTGATCCCTTAAATTTATCTTTTCTATCTTTAATAATTTTTGAAATCATCATTTTAGAAGATCCCCAACCACCAAGATCCATCAACACAATATCTTTGTAAAGAACTTTTTTTTCATCAATTTTTTGAAAAAATGCGCAAGAAAATAAAAAAAAAGTATAAGCCTTCATCATAGTTGACTGTTCTGAACCTCTTTTGCAAGCCATTTCAACTTTTACAGGTTTACCAAATTCTCCATCTTGATAAAAATTTTTTCCAAGTCTCATAAAAGTTTTTGTTTCTGGATCATAATGACAAGAATCAGCTCGGTTTGCAAATCTTGGATTGAATGGAAAAGGTAAAGCAAATTCTAAAGCACATACATTCAAATCTCTTTTGTACTTTTCAATTTGATTTTCTTTTTGTTGTTCTTTATAAATTTTCATCAATTTATCATATTCAAAATAATCAACATTTCTTATTCTTCTACAATTTGGATCTGATTTCATTAACATTTCATTTGAAAAATAACTCAAAAGTGATTGATCAAATGTACATGGCAAAATTGTTTCAAATTTGACAGCATTTACAATAGTATTTGAAATACGAACTTCAGGTAAATAATTTGTTTCAGATGTGAATGCATTAACTTGTTCTTCAACTTTTGAACCAATCAACTGGATTTTTAAAATTTCATTAAAATAAATTTACCTTCCAGTTATAATTATCTTCAAGAAGACTTTTAAAAAAATCAAAATCTGAGTCATCAATGTGTGGATGAGTAAAATATTCGTTTTGATATGAATAAATATTTGTGAGAGCAGGTGAAATAACGGAACTATCATTTTTAAATTGCATCATTACTTTTTCACATTGAGGTGTTCTTACAAATCTTTTGAATGAATCATGTCTTAAAACACCTGCAACAAGTTTGAAACATTCAGCAAATACTTGGATGGGTGTAATATCTAAAACCCATTTGTCATAAACGTTCTGTTGTTTTTCAAAGAGTTTTAACGTTTTGTTTCGAAGTTCCCCTGAAAGATTCAATTCTTTTTGTGAATCCACTTCAACAAATGTGACAATGATTTCAGAAGCTTTTGGTGCTTGTAATTTTTCGTCTTTAAGTGTTTCTAATTTCTTCACCTCTAATAAAAAGTCAAAAGCCTCTGAACTGTGTTCAGTTTTTAAAAAGTTGTAAAAACATGTGGACATTTTTTTGTTTGTAAAAACGGATTCAAAGTGGACAACGAATTTGGTTTTGTCAAATATTTCTTCCTTTTGTTCATCTACTTTTTCCATTTTGTCTGTTTTTTGGATCTTTTTCATGGTGTTTCTTCTTATCATGACAGTTCTCCTGCTGAAACGTCAAGTGAGTAAATGTGACTATTTGATTGGATAATTTGAAATTGACCAATGTCAGCAATTCGATAATTCAGTTTTTAGAAGTGTAGATTTGAATTTGATAAAACTTTTTCGAAACAATTTTTGTTTTCAGTTTTTAATTTGTCGATTTGAAAAATCGGCATTTGATTGGATGATTATTGTTGTGAACGATTTGAGCAATTACTGATGTCAAGATCACCAAACTTTGACGTCATATGTTGTAGAGACCAAAGAAACTAAAAAATTATGCTGAAAACTCCATTTTTCATTTAGGAGAGCAAATTGATAAAATTGTGGTGTACATGTGAATGAGAATATAGTTTGAATTCTATCCAATTCAAAGAATCCAATTTCACTCAAAATTGTCAATTAAATTCTCTTCACTTCATTTTTATCTTTTCTCTTTTACTTTTTCTAATTTTTTTCCTTATTATAAATTGTCTCTGTTTTACCTAGAACTCTGTTTTTACTTTCTTCCAGACCAGCCTGCACATGAACTTGTGAGTAAATTGGTTTCATTTTATTCGTCATTTTTGATTGGTCATTCCTTGCATAATTTTTTGAACATGTTTACTCAACAACTTGAAAAACCAACAGCCCACCTAAAAGAAATTAAATTCTCAAAAAAAAAACTAATCACAAACCAAGATAATCTCTACAAGAACTTTAAAAAAAATACACCAATTTTCTCAAAAGGATTAAATTCACACATTGAGTTCAGTCCATTAGATAAAAATGAATATATAGTTGTCCATGGAAATTTAATACATATTTACAATGACCAAGATGAAATAATTCAAGAATTTTCAAGATTTGGAGGTACACAACATACAGTAAATTACAGAAGAGGTTTTTTTAAAATAAAAAATTAAAACTATTTTTTAAAGATGGAACTGTATTTATGACAGGTGATGAAGAAGGTAGAATGAGATTAATTGCAACAAAATCATCAGATATGTCTAAACAAAATACAAATCTTCCACTTCGAAATTTTCAAGCACATGATAGTCCAATTCATCAAGTCAAATTCTTAGGAATTGATAAAGTATTGTCATTTTCTGATGATAAATCAATTGGACTTTGGGATGTAATTTCAACAAATTGTGTGAATAGTTTTCAAGAACATCAAGATTATGTTAGAACAGGTTGTATTTTATCTGAAAATACATTCGCATCTGGATCATATGATCATTCAGTTAAAATTTGGGATATTAAAACAAATAAATCAATTAAAACATTGGATCATGGAAAACCTATTGAATCAATTATTAAACATCCAACTGAACCAATTTTAATAACAGCAGGTGGTTCTCATATTAAAGTTTGGAATCTTTCAACTTATAAATTTAAAAAATATGTTACACATCAAAATACAATTACAAATATTCGTTTTAATCAAGATGGTTCAAAAATGTTTTCTTCAAGTATTGATGGATATTTCAAATTTTATGATACAAAAAATTATTCAATTCTTCATTCAATGAAATTTAAAGATCAATTATTATCATTTGGTGTTTCTGTAAGTTTTTAAACTCTTTAAAAAAATAAAGAATGATGAATTAAGAATTGTTGTTGGGGCATTAGGAAATATAACAAAAATGACAAGAAGAGATGAAATTAAACCAATTTTAGAATATAAATCAGATCTTTTAACAACAACTAATTATAGAAATATGATCAATACATATTTACAAGATCAAATTTTTCAAATACAAAATCAAGTTCATTTACCTCAACAAAGAACAATCAATTTATCAAAACTTCAAACAAAACTTAGATTTTTTGATTATAAAGGAGCATTAGATGAAGCATTAGAATTAGGAAATCCAATTAATGTGTTAAGTTTAATTCAAGAATTAAAAAATAGAAATGAATTATTAAATTCATTGGAGAGCAGAAATGAAGAAACAATACTTCCATTGTTGAAATTTATAATTCAATATATAAGAGATCCAAGTTATTCTTCAATGTTAATTGAATTAACTGAATCAGTTTTGAATATTTACACTCCTGTCATTGGTGAATCTAAAACGGTAGATGAACATTTTAGAATTATTAGAAAATTAATTGTTGAAGAAATTAATTTACAAAAAGATTTAATAAGTTTAAAAGGTTCAATTGATACATTAATGTTAGCAAGTTCATTGAAAAAATAAATTTATTCTTCTTTTGAAGGTTCAAAATTAATTTTTGATCTTTTTGAATTCTTTAATGAATTATATTCAGTTGATCCACCATGAATTGACATTGATCCAGTTTTTCCAATTGATTCATCTAACGTTCTTTTTTTACCTTGTTTTGATTCTGTTAAAAATTTATCCAATCCAAATGGATCTCTTTCAAATTCAACTGGACCATCATGTCTTGAACTTTTGACTAAACCTTCTTGTTTTCCACCTGTTAATTCACGTGTTGGTTTTGAAAATTTATCAGATTTCATTATTTCATCAACATTTACATTTGAATTTTGAACATCTTTTGGTCTATAAATTGAAGATGAAGATGAATTAAATAATGGTTGATCATAAATACCAATTTTACCAGAACTTAAACCAGAATCAAAATTATAAAGTCTTGCATCCATTTGATCATCTGAAGTTAATTTTACAGGTTGTCCTAATGCTATTTTTTCTGAAATATCTCTTTCACCATTACCACTACTACTACCACTACCAATAGTTTTTCCTTTTCTTTTTTTTTCAAATTCAATTTGTTTTCTTCTTCTTCTTATTCTTTCTTCTTCTTCATCAGAAGAATCTTCACTTGATTCATCTTCACTTGATTCATCACGTTTTTTTCTTTGTTCTCTTGCTTTTTGAGCTAATTCTTTAATTTTTTCTTCTCTTTCTTCTTGCTGTTTTGCTTGTACCATTTTTTCAAACTTTTCTCTTTTGGAAATATTTTCTCTTGCAACTCTTTCAGCTGTATAAAGTGCATCTGCAATTTTTGCAAAAGGATTATTAATTTGTGTTTCTTGTAAACCTCTACCATCTGCAGCTAATCTTTTATCAAGTGGTATTGTATATCCTTTTGGATTTTTCCAATTCGATATTGGAGGTGGTATTTTCCACATTTCCATATCTTCTTTAGTCAATTTCTTTGGTGGTGAATGCATAACTGTAGTAGGAGGTGATGGTGGTCTTGGTGGTAATTTCTTATTTCTAAATTTTGGTGGTTCTAAAGGATCAACTGGCAACTCAACCATCTTTATAATTTTAGTTTTATTTTTATCATCAGTAAATTTCATAAATGTTTCTTTTGAATTTCCTAACATTGTTTTTTGATCTTTTTTTTTTGATATTAATTTTCCATGTACAATTTCTTCTAAGGCATTTTTAGTTTTTTCTGTTGTTTCTTCTAAAACTTTGTCATCAGGTTTTTCAAGATTTTGTTCTGTTTTTTCAATTAAATCTGTAAATTTTGTGAATTTTATCTTTTTTCCATCAGATTGTCGAATAATTTGATCATAACTTTCATTTCCTTCTTCGTCCATTTGTAAAACTAAAGCATCACTTGATTCTTTGGATTCTTTACGTCCCATTCCAAGTGGAAATTGTGTTACATGTATTTCAGGAAATGATCCACCATCTCCAAAATCTTTGTTTGTTTTTGGTATAAAATTCTTTCTATGTAAATAACTTGGTACTGTATATGAAGAATTGGATTTATTTGTAGTTTCAATTGACTTTATTTTTTGTGTTAATGAGTCATCTAATTTCACTTCTTTTGAATTTTTTGGTTTTGGTAATAAACTACGTAACGACATTGTTGTTTGTTTTGTTACAATTGAACCAAGAAATGTAATGATTGGTTAATATTTTCAACTCTATTTTATGTTTTTTTTTTGAATAATTTAATAAAAAAATTAGATTTGTTTTTGTTTTTAAAAGGGTGTAATTTGATTCGCTCAACTCATCAATAATTTTAAATCCAAATGAAGAACACAGCAATTCTGATTTTATTCACTTTGATCTGCGGAACCTTCAGTTTAAACTTAATTATGATTGATGGACAAGAAAAATGTTTCTATGAAGATTTAGTAAATAAACAAACAGTGTAAGAAAAAAATAAAGTTAAACTTCAAAGTTACTTCAATTATGAAATAGTGAGTACACAACCATCACTTATAGAATCACATCCACCTGTGGTAGAATTATCTTTTATAGATCCAAATGGAGTCAAATTAGAACATAAAACAGAAGAAACATCAAAACAAGGTTTCGTTTTTGATTCAACAGAAGAACAAGGTTTTTATGAAGTTTGTTTCATGATAAATTCAAAAATATCAACGTATTATTTATTTTTATGATTCATTTTTTTCAAATAGTTTTTCTATTCCTCATCATTACGTAAAAATTATTTTTTCGTTTTTTAATTTTTATGAAAGAGTGTTAATATTGAAGTTTTAGTTAATCAACATCAAGAATTAAAAAATTTTGAAAAAAAAGATAGAGTTCATCGAATTGAAATGGGTATCGAAAATGTACAGAGTCATGTTGTTGAAGTTTCAAATGAATTGAATTATATGAAATTAAGAGAAAAGAAATTTAGAGAAACTACAGATGCTATAAAGTATCGTATGGTTGGTCTTCATTTAGCTTTGGTTTTTATTTTAATTGGAACTGCTTTATGGCAAATGTATTCTCTAACAGGTTTCTTCAAACAAAAAAAATTAATTGATTAAATCATTCATTTTTATACATTTAACAATCTAAATAATTTGCAGCTAAAAGTAATTCAACTATAGCTTCTTTTCCTTCTTTTGTTTTTGAATCTAATGATAAAAGTGGTAAAAAGTTAATAATTGAAGTATTTTCTTCTTTTTCATTTAAATATTGACAAACTCTTTCCAGTGTTTCTGATGATATATCATAAAGAGGTATTTTTTCAGAACATGAAAAAGGTCCAGATTCATCTTCCACCATTCCTAAAAAAAAAAAATAAATTTAATTTTGTTTTTAAACCTTGTAACAATTTTGAATTCATTGCAGCTTTCTTGCTGATGATGTATTCAAAATCTTCTGCACTTTTATTTTTAATTGTAATTTATCAAACCTAATCAGAGTTATGTACTCTTCAGAGGACATTTGGTGTGGAAATAATTGGACAATTTATTGGACGATGATGAGCAATTGTAAAATTTGGTTGAGTTGAATCAGTTCTCAAGTGAAAAAAGGATTGAGGAGTATTAGGTTTTATAAATTGAAAATTTTTTATTCTGTCATTAATTTTTTTTTGTTTCAGCTGATTTTTTTGCTTCTTCTTCAGCTTTTTTTTTTGCTGCTTGTTCTTGTTCAGCTTTCATCTTTGCTTCTTCTTGAGCTTTTTTCATATCTAAAATTTGTTGTTCAAGTTCTTTAACTTTTTTGTCTCGTGATTCAACTTCTAATTTTAAATCAGAAACCATTTTGTTCATTTGAGCATTTCTTTCATCATCAATTTCTTTAATTTTTTTCATCAATTTTTGTTTATTTGTATCAACATCTTTTCTTTGTGTTGTGAAACTGAGTTTTGATGCTTCAAGTTCATGTCCTTTTGTTTCAACGTCTTCACTTTCTTGTTGGAATTGTGTAAGTTGTTCATGAAATTGAACATATTGAGCTTCCATTTGTCTTTGTGTTGATTGTAAATTTTTCAGTGCATCAGCTTCATTTCTTTGAGCTTCTTCAAATTCTTTTCTAACTTTTTCTTCTTCTAATGAAGCTTTTGAAACTTTACCACCTAAACTTTTTGATCTTGTTACTAAATCAGATAAGTCATCTTTTGTTTTTTCAATTGCAGCATAAACTGATGTCCATTCATGATCTACTTTTTCTTTTTCAGCAGATTTTGCACTTGATTCACCAGTAACTTGAGCAAGATTACTTGAAACATCATCTAAAGCTTTTTTAATTTTAGCTTCTTCTCCTTTGAGATTTGAACTTAAATTACTATGTTCAACAAGTTCTCCTTTTGCTGTTTCAAGAGCTGCAGCAAGAGCTGCTTTGTTTTTGAGCAATTCATCTTTTTTATTTAAAAGTCTATCTAAATATGAAAGTTCATCATCTTTTTGTTTTTGTTCTGAATCTGAATTAACATCACCAACTTGAAATAATGTTGCAAAATTCTTTTTTTGAGCTTTATATGTTTCTTGAGCTTTAACAACATCTTTATAAACATCTTTCAAACTTTCTCCAGCTTTTGTCATTTCTTTAAATTTATCAAGTTGTCTAACAACTTCTGCAAGACTATTATTTTGTTCTTCAAATTTTTTTTCAAGTTTTTCTTTTTCTTGATCAATTTTTGAAAGTCTTTCTCTGAGTTTTGTTAATTCTTCATTGAGTTCTTTTTCTTTAGTTTGAAAATCTTTTGCATTAGCTTGTGAATATTCTGCTGTTTTTTGTATTTCTTTTTTTCTACTATCTAATAAACTTAATCTTTGTTTAAGTCTTGAATCTTCATGAATTAATTGCTGTCTTTTGGTATTTCCAGAACTAATTTCATTTTTAAGTGAACGAAGTAATGCTTGTGCTTGATCAAGTGTATCTTTAATATTCATTTTTTTTTGTGTTGCAACTTTTGATAATTCTTCTTTTGTTTTTAAATCATTAATTGAAGATTGTAATAAAGTAGAAAGTTCATTTAATGCTTTTCTTCTTTGTTCAACTGAACCAGTTAAAGTTTCAATTGCTTTAATATCATAATCAAATCCTGATGAAATTTTATGAACATTTGCTTTAGCTGATGTCATTAAAGTATACATTGTTTCGACTTCATCCCAAGCTTTTAATTGTGCTTGAATTCCTTTTAAGAGTTCTTCTTCTTTTGCATCTGATGCTAAGAGTTCTTTTAATTCTGATTGGATTTTGACAGGTACAGTTTTTGATTGAAGTAAAATGTTAAATTTGATAATATCTGCTTGAATTTTAGCTGAAAGATCTTTTTCTTCTTCTTTTCTTGAACCAGGTTTTGTGTCTAAAACAACAACATCATTTAAAAATTTTTGATAATTTGATTTTCCTCCAAAGATGTAAACTTTTCCGTCATGTCCAACTGAGCAATGTCCTTGTCTTGGAATAGTATTTCCTTGAATCTTTGGTTGTTCCCATGAATGTGTAACAAGGTTGAATACTAATAAATCTTCTAAAACATATTGACTATTAACACCTCCAAATAAATATGCACGTTGATCAATAACACTAGCAGAAGAGAATGCACGTGGTTTCATGTCTCTTGTTACTGTAGACCAAGCATTTTTTTCTAAATCTAAGAAATATACATTTGTTGAAAATACTTTGTTCGCTCCAATTCCACCAAACACATACATTTTGTTTCCAAAAGTAACACATTTATGTCCTTGAATTACAGGTGCATCACCAGTTGTTTTAACTTTTGACCAAACTAAAGTAACTGTATTTAAACTGTATACATCATTCTTTTCAACATATTTGTTATTTTCTTTCACTGTGCCACCAAAAACAATGAAAGAGTTATCTCTTCCAATTGAACAACTTGAAAAAAGACCAGCTGGTGGACCTTCTCCTTTAGTTTGGACAGTTTTGAATGTATCACTATCTGTTGAATGGTTAAAAATATAGTGTTAACACAAACCTGTGTCAAAAACTGATGTGTCTGAGTTGGATGAAAAAACACCAGTTCTTCCTCCTGTGATCCAAATTTTTGAACCTAAGCTTGCCATTGTATGTCCATCAACACCAGGAACGTTTCCTTCTGGTTTTATTTGTTTCCAACTTGAATCACCTGAAAAATTTTAGTTTTTTAAAAACGAACCAAATTTGAAGGAATGGATAGAGTTGGTCCAACTTGTGAGTGAGGATCTACCTCCAAAAATATAAAATGAGTCCTTTATGAGTTCGCAAGTGTGATGTTCACGCTCTAAAGGTGAAGCTCCTCTCGTTCTTTCGTTTTTCCAGGAAACAACTGAATTTATTAGAAAGTACTTCAAAAATTACCTTTATCCGAAAGAGCCACCAGAATGACAGAAAGTATTATTACTACGATGAATTTAGCGTTTGTCATGCTTTGTTGCGTTGTTTTTCTGACTTTGGTGGAGTTGCCCAATCAAAACGATGCTGTTAAATTGGAGGCGGGACGACATACAATTGGATAATAATGATTTCAGTTTATTTTTTGTCTTCGTTTCCTTATAACAAATCCAACAGCAAATATTATTAAAAATATCAAAAAAAACAATAATTCTTCATGAAATAACATCTTTTTTTGTTGAGGTAAAAATCTATCAATTTTTGGGAAATTCTTTTCAACATATTTTTGAAAATTTTGCAACCAAATAATTCTAGCTTTTTCATGATTCATCAAAATACTTTCCTTCTTTTCATTTTCAATATCAGTTTTATTTTTTGATAACTCCTCCCACATCATAAAATAATGGGACACAAAAGAATGAAATCCAAGTGCTATGAAAATAAATTAAAAAAAAAGATAGATACATGCAGGAGGATAAGAATCAGATAATTCTTCCATTTTTGTTTGATTCTTAAATTCATCAAACGCAGGGTGTGTCATTAATTGCTTTCTCCAAACGAAAAATCTAAAATTTAAATGATGAATTGCCATTGTTAATTGTAATTTATCTCTTCCACATCCAATAAATCTTTCTGAAAATCTATTTTTTTGTAAATTTCAATTTTTGATTTCTTACAATGGAAAATAACGTGGAAATATGAAATAAGGTTCACTCCATGAAAAATATTCACCAACTTCAATCAAGTCTGGTATTGATGAATTTTTGGATAACCAAAGATCATATCTGTTTATCTTTTGTGAATCATAAGGAAATGTTTCAATTTCTAATTACTGTGATTAAAATTAAAAAGAATTACTTTTTTCTTCAATCATTTGTAATAGTTCAGCTCTATTTTTAGGTGGAATCTCTTTTTTATGAGACATAACAAAACATGGTAAAATAATTACACTTCTGAATGTTGGATCAATATTTCGATAAATCTCTCTTTTCAAAGAATAAAAATCAATTTAAATTTTACATCAGTTTTCCATTTTTTGTTTGCTCATACAAATCATTAGTTAACACAAAATCAATATCAATATACATTATAAAATCTGTTTTTGAATATTTTTTTGCAAGATTCCTTAAATAATTTATTGGATAAGTGAATGATAATCTACCAAACATATGATTGTCAGGTTCTTTAATTTCATGAGCATAAACAATATGTATTGTACAATATTTTCTAATTAATTCATTATTAGCCCAGTATCTTTCAACTCTATAAATATCTTTTGGTTTTTTTAAATAAATTGACACAGAATAAGGTCCTCTATGATTTTGAACATTCTTTTTTAAAAATTTTAATCTATCAATCGTCAATTGAGATACAATTGTTAAATCTGATCTTGTCTAATTTTTTATAAATTTTTGGATCTTCTTACGAATTCAACAGATGCTTGAAATTTATTTATATCAGTTTTCCATTTTTCAGGTGTTCTTTTTAATAATCTTGTTCTGGTGCATTTATTTGAATATCTTTTTTTTAATTTATCAAATGAAACTTAATGAAGAAATTAATCTTTCTTTTATTACTTTTTGAATTTGATATATCAAAATGAACATTTGATAGTTTAATTTCTGGATTTGATTCATTCTCATCTAGATCACAAGCACCTATTCCTATTAAAACATTTTCAATTTGACCGAAATTTGGGACTCCAATACATTCAGTTTCAAATTCTTCATGATTATTGATATTTTCAGCTAGAACAAAAATTGGTAAAATTGAACCGTCTTTATAACGAATATTTACATATAAAAATACTTTTCCTTTTTTATCAATATTTTTAATTTGATGAGAAAATGAAAGCATTATTATTCCTCTGTAATTTGAAAGTTGATTTTTTTTATTTGGAAATATGGATTGTAGATATGCTTGTTCTTTAATATATTTATCATTTTGAAAAATAAAACTGACTCCTGTTTTTAAAGTTGGATCATCAAAAATTGATGGAGTTTTGAAATCCCTTAAGTTTCCATCCAATTCAGAATTTGTATGCCATTTAAACATTTCATTTTTTTTAAATAAATGATTTTGAATTAAATTTTGTATTTTGAATCCAAACACAAAAGAAATCAGAAACAAATAACAACACCGAAATAAAAAGGACATGGATCTGATTTGTCAATTCAAAAAAAAAAAATCTCAAGTTAATAATTCTAAAAAATTAAAGAAAACAATTTTAAAAATTTTGAGACTTCAATGTTTTTTTTTGAACCTTCACGTTTAGTGGTTATAAATAGATTTTTTTTAAACCAAACAAAAACCAACAACAAACAAATGAAACTTTTAACAGAACAAGAAAAAACCCTCATTGGTTATTATGCTTTACATCACAATAAAGTACTTCTCTTTCAAGTTGGGAAGAAAGATGTGACAGAAGAAACAAAATCAAAAGCCAGATTTGTTTTATTTTATACAAGTATAAATCCACAGGAACTTTTAGTCAGACCACAAATTGTTGATTGTTTATTTGATTCAGTTATTAAAATTACAAAAGAAACACAAAAATTAGAAATGTTTCACTTTTATAGAAAAGATAAATTAAAAGTTGAATCTTTGAGTGATTTTCTCAAAAAGTTGAACGATAAAAAACTTAAAGAAAGATTTGAAGAATCATTAAAACAATTAGAAGAGTGTTATATCTGTATGGATGAAAAAGCAGAACATTATTTGAAATGTGGTCATAAAATGTGCGAAACTTGCATTAAAAAACTTGAAAAATCAAATTGTCCATTTTGTAGAGAAAAGTTCACTGAATACTTATCAAAGAAAGAAGAAAAAGTAGAAATAAAAGTGAAAAAAGCGAAAAAAGATGCTTGGAATTATGTTGAATCAACAGAAATAGAAAAATTTTTAGAAAATCGTCTTAAAACAATATTTTCAAGTACTAGTCAAATTACACCAAAGAACCAAGAAGAATTTGAAATGATATTTGAATATAATCCAACTCTAGTTATGAAAATATTTCAAGATTGTAAAATTCCTTCAGAAGAAACTCGTGCAATTATATTAGGAAAATTTTGTCAAAAGTGTTTTCAACCAACAAAAGATTTTCAAGAAAATGAAAATTCCGATGCTTTTAAATCATTTGGAAAGAAATTTATAAATAATCCAAATAGATTATTAAGATTTTTAGCTTATCTTCATTCAAGTACACCAAAAGTTGATGGAGCTATTTTAGTTAAGTTTAGAAAAGGATTTAGGAGTTGGATTATATCAATTATTGATTCTTGGAAAATTGATTCAACAACTTGTGAACAATTAAAACAACATCAAGAAATTTGGAAATTTTTATTTGGATATTTACATATTGGTACTTATAAAAAATTCAAAACAGCTCAAGAAATTGCAAAATGTTGTCGTTCAAATCAATATCCAATGAAATCAACTTTAGGAGAATTAGAAGATAATTTTCAAAAAAAAAAAGGATTAGAAATTTTATCAATTTTTAAAAAGAATCCAGGTTTATTTTTTAGAAATGCAAATAGATTTTGTAATACATTTCCAGATGTAGATAAAGATATATTTATTTCAATTATTGAAAAAATATTACCAACAATGAGAGCAGAACAATTAGTTGAATTGACAAATGTTTTAGGATATGATTCATCAAATTTTAAAGAAAAGAGTTTTGTTACAAAATTTGGTACAATGAAATGGATTGATAAACAAGCACCAAAAAAAACAAAACTTCATTCTATTTTAATTAAACAAGTCGAAATTGCTTTAATGAAAGTTTTAGATAAAAATAAATTGAAGAATGTTGATGTTTGTGTTATTGATGAATCAATGGATAATTACCGTATCAAAAAAGGACCTGCTCAAAAACCAGCTAAATTTTGTACAAAAGCACCAAGTACAAGAGGAGATACAGTTGATTTTAGTTCTTTCTCAGAAGATACTGAATTTGTTTTATATAATTCTTGGAAACATTCATCTAGCATATTTTTAGATTTAACTTGTTTTGGTATTGATTCTAATTTTAAAGCTCAAAATATTCATCAAACAACATCAGATTATTCACATACACAAGGATTTAATGGATGTGTTGTTCACAGTGGAGATGTTTATGAAAATGGTGCTTTACTTACTTCACAATATTGTAAATTCAATTTCAAAAAATTGACAACAACAATGCCAAATGTTTCTTATTTAGTTTTAGCTAATTTATCATATTCGGGAGTATCATTTGATGATATGGAAGAATCAAGTGTTGGAATTGGATACCTTAATGACAAACAAGGATCTGGTCCATATAAATCTCATGTTATTGATGCATGCAATTTAAGAGGAAATGCTAAATTAAATTTAGGAGGTGTTCTTGATATTAAAAACAAAAAATTCACTTTTATGAATATTAATGTTAAAAATACAAAAAAAGGTGTAATTACTGTTTCAAGGAGTCATGGTTTGTTATCAGATGTTGTAAAACATTTTTGTGAATGGATTCAAACACCAAGTTCACCAATTTCATGGTTAAATGTTGCAAAACTTTCAGTTGCTTGTTATGAAAAAGTTATCATCAAAAAATCAGAAACTGAATTTTTATTCTTTCAAAAGAATAAAAATGAATCATCAATAGAATTTTTAAGAAGAATTGAATCAAAAAAAAATGATAGTATGCCAGAAGAATATTCAATTCAATTAAAAGGAAATTTGATGAAAGAAGAAGAAAATATGAAAGAAGAAGAAGATATGAAAGAAGTAGATTCACCAATTTGGTTATACTATGGAAATAATGATTTCAATGTTGTCGAAATTCCTCAAAATAGTGTAATTGTCACATCTGAAAAATTGTCAAATGCAGATTCATCAATAATCCATTGTGATGATCCATTCAAAATCTTTTATTTAAAACAATAAGATGATAGTTTTCAAAAGGAATAAACATTTAAAGTTGAAAAATGACTTTTTAGATTTAAAAAATGAATAAAAATGAAAATGTAATTTCTTTAATTATTGATTTTCCAACCAAGTTGTTTTAATTTATTCCAAAATTGATTTGGTGTCAAAATTTCTCCAAATTTTAATCCAGTTTTTGGAAGATTGATATTTGAAAATGTTTTCAATGCAGCAAGGATAGTAGAATGGAATGTAGGATCTAAATCTTCTACAGTACCACTTTCTTTATAATAGATCAAAAATTTTGCTTTTTCGATCAATTCTTTGAGAGAATCATCAATTTTATCATTCAAAAGATATAATGCATAAACAACATCTCCCATGACTTCAAAATCGTGTGTTTTAATTGAAAATTGTAAAATTTTTTGTAAGAACATATTTTCAAGTCTGAAGAAATTTGGATTGAGTGAATACAATGAATCTGATGATTCAACAATCAATGAGACTACAGATTTAACTAAAGCATGATGAAATTTCAAGTGATATTTGTTTTGTGCTTGAATAATATTTTGTGAGTATTGATCGAAAGTGGAATATAAATCACGAATTAAATAATCCCAATTATCTGTAATTTGTAAAAATGAAAAAGCAGGAATTCTGTATCCACTTCTTTCTGTCATTTTAATTGCTTTGAGATTTTTTGGAATTTTTGCTAATGCTTTTGTAGCTTTCTTCAATACTTTAGTTGAAACACCTTCTCTTTCAAATGAAACTTTTAAAGATGATAAAGTTTTTTGTAATTTAGGGAAAAGAATCTTTTTCCAATCAAAAAAGTATTTGTTCAATAAAACTGAATATTCATCTGCAATTTCTTTAATTCCTGAATGTGGAATGTTAAACATTTTTAAATAAGCAACTCTTTGATTAATTGATAAAATTATTTTTCCAAGTGAATGAATTTGATATTTTTTTGATATTTTTTTTTTAAATTTCTTTGCTTTTATTGTTTTCATTTTTTGTGCAAATTCAGTTACAAGAGTTTGTGAACATTGTTCTTCAACAGTTTTTGTAAATTCAACTATTCTTTTTTCATTTAATTCTTTATGAAGTTTTAAATAATATAATGTTTCAAATAAAAGTTCAGGTGTTCTTTCACAAAATTTAGTTGCATGTTTTCCAAAGAATTTAATAATATTTTCAATAATTTGTCCTCTTGCTTTTGTTCTAAGAACAGGTGGAGCAATAACTCTTTTTCCTTGATAATTTAAACGATTCATTCTAATTGAATGTAATTTAACTGCAGAATCAATAAATCTATCTTTTAACATTGGTAAAAATTGTGGTGAAACAATTTCCATATTAATATTCCATTGTTCAATTTTTTGATGAAGAAATATCATTTGTTTTTCCAATGATTCAATACCTCTTGTAACTAATGTTCTATCAAATTTATATTTATTTGGGAATTTTCTTAAAACATTATTATGACATTTTGCAATTAATTTATCATTATGAATTCCAAAACCATTTCCACCTGGATTAGTTTCAATTGTAACAAATGATTGTGAATCACTTTTTAATATTGCTGCATCTGATGTTAATGGAATACCTCTTAAATTTTCAGGTAATGAATTAATACAAGTCATAAAAAAATTATTAATTTTCTTTTTTGTTTCAAATGTTTTTGAAGTTGAATCATCATAACTATCATCTGAATCCATACAATCAAGTGGACATTCACCAGATGAACATTCAATACGATTTTCTCTTTGTAATGGTTTAAATTCTTGAATAAATGTAGAAGCAGCATTTTTTAATAAATGTCCAATTTTCCAACCAACAAAATTTGGATGTGATTTTGCTTCTAAATTGATATCTTCAATTGGTTCACATCCTTGAAGTGTAGTTTTAATTTCATTCATAAATGAATCAAATGTTGAATTTTTATATTCTTGATGTAATTTAACAATATCTAATTTATTTGTAATGATATGATTTATACCATTATAGTCCCATACACCTTTAATAATCCATCCATTTGGAAAATGTTCATTGGCTATTTTAACAAATATTTCAGGTGGTACATCTACTCTTGAAATACCTTCTGGTAAAACATCTAATAATAATTTGGTTTTTGGTAAAAATTTTGGACAATATTCTTCCCAAAATTTATATTCAAACCATTTATTTTCTAAGAAATGAATAATATTCATATTAATTAAAGA
This sequence comes from Neovahlkampfia damariscottae, assembly GCA_016618085.1. Lineage (NCBI taxonomy): Eukaryota > Heterolobosea > Selenaionea > Neovahlkampfiida > Neovahlkampfiidae > Neovahlkampfia > Neovahlkampfia damariscottae. The sequence continues at coordinate 12,760 of JABLTG010000195.1, read as the reverse complement.
TGGATTATATTTTGCTAATAAATTAAATCTATGTTCTGCTCTTTGATGCCAAATAACTGCATCACCAGGTATTATTAAAGGTGCATGTCCAAATACATTACTTTCAATATAACCAAGTACAAAATCATCTGATTTTTCATTATACCATTTTCTTAAACTCCAACTTTCTGAATTATGAAATTTTGGACATTCTTCAACATTCATAACAATATATTTAATATGAAGTCTTCTTTTGCTTCTTAAATAATTTCGTATTCTTTGAATAAAATCTACTTCAAGAAATGAAATTTCGGAAATTGCATTATCAGCAATAAAATGTCCAAGAAATTCAGTTGATTTTACTAAACCAGCAGCTCTTTTAATTCCTTTTATAAATAATGATTTAAATTCATTAAAACGAATAAAATTTCCTTTTTCAATAAAATTGAATTTTTTTGAAATAGATTCATCAAAATTTTGATTTAAAAGTATAGGTGTAATATCAATATTATATTCTGGATGAATATATGTCATTTGTAAAAATTCTTTTTTTAAATTTTCCATTGATGTTGATTTACTCCAATAAAGATCTTTACTTTTTTTATTATGTGATTCTAAACCTTGACGAATAATAAAATCATTAAATAATTCTTCCATTGTTGGATTATAAATAAATTCTCCTTTTTCATTTTTTTCAACAAGTTTTTCAATAAAACCTTCTGAGTATTGAAGTTTTGTTTTGACGAAATCATTTTCTGATTCATTGATAATTTCCGTATTTTCTTTTCTAATTCTATTAATTAAAATGTTTCTTAAAAATTTTGAATCACTTTTAACTAAAATGTCAATTGAAAACTTGTTAAAGTTTCCTAAAACTTTTTTGATGCTTTTAAACGTTTTCATATCACCACTAATAACTTCATCAGTAGGATAATCTTCTTTTGATAAAATCCATCCTTGTTGTGATCTTTTTCCATTTGGAGCTTTTAAAAATCCAGTTGTTGTAGTTTTTTTTGACATTAAAAGTGTACCAACATCTGAGCTTTGAATTTCGAAACCACCATTTATTTCTTCAACTTTTGTTTTATTTAAAGATCCTAAAAGTGATGTCTTAATTTGATGTAAATCTGTATCTTCTTGTTTTTTAGCACTTTCATGATGAAAATTAATTCTAACATCACGACTTTTTGGTTTGAGGTTTAAAAAGGTTGTTTGTGAATAATGGTATAAACTCATTAAATTTGTTTCACCTTCACAAAGTGCAATAAAAGTGAATATGAGCCCAATAAATAAAGCTATGAGTCTCATGTCTATCAACTTCTTTGAAAACAAATAATCTGATTGGTTTACAGTAATTGACCATTCAAAAGCTTTTTGGGCTTCTATTTCGAATCAGTTGAATTTTTTTTTAGAAGTTTGATTGTCCAATTTGAACAAAAGTGACTGAGAAAGTAAAAAGAAAAAAAAAAAGAATTCTATGTTCAAATTAAGGTTTTATTAAACCTTCTTCTTCTAAAACTTTGAAGTATTCATCATTTGATGAATATTCACCAACGGTGAGAAAACTTTCCAATAAATCATGTTCTTTAAATGCTCTAACAGCACTAAGAAGCATTGAAAAATCACCATCCCAAGATCCTTTTTTGCTGTCTTGCATTGAATGAATTAAACATTGACTATCACTGATAAGTAAATTCATTTCTTTGCTATTTTCTTTTCTTATTCCAAGAATTACTAATGCATGAACAATATCTCCAATGAATGTTGCATCTTCTCCTTTTAATGCAGTTTTAAGAGCAAATTTGAGGAAGTTGTATTCTGGAAGGAAGTTTTGTTTTGGTAATGCATAAATTGAATCACTATGTTTGTGAACTAAAAAGAGTGTAGCATGAAGTAATGCGTCATAAATTCTTTCATTTTTCTTTTCACCAAGAATAAAGAATGAATATAAATTTCTCATTTTTTCCATTAAATCTTTAACTACAGTTCCAAATGAAACATTTAAATCAAAATTGTTTCTCTCTGCAGCTTTTAATTGAGTAATTCTATCTTCAAATTCATCAAAAATTTCAATAATCATATTTTCAACTCTTTTTGTTAATTTTTTGTGAATGACAAATATTTTAGTGTATTTTTGGAATTTTTCCATTAATTTATCATATTTAATAATTTCACTTCTTTCTTTTGTTAAAATTTTGTGAAATTTAACAGTTAATTCATAAAAATCATTATGTGGAATTCCAACAGTTTTCAGCATGTCAACATGGTTAATAGCAGCTAAAGTTAGATCTGATAATTTATTCACAAGACTCTTTTCAATTTCATCTCCATTTTTAATATTTTTCTTTTGGAATTTTATTAAAGGAGCAGAGAATTTTTGAAGAATAGCTGGACCATATTTTTTACTAATTTCAGATGTGATATTTTGAGCTAGATCAGTTGAAATTGTATCTTTTGATTTTAATGTTAAATAATAAAGATGATGTAAAATATCTTCACAATCGAGTGTTGTATCAGTTTTGACATTTTGTTTCCAGAAATTAATTCCTTTTGAAATTGAAGCAATTTTACGTGGACTTGAAACAATACATTGAGCTTTTGGACGTGGTCCTTCATAATTAAGTCTATCAGATCTAATTGGATGAACATATGTAATTGAATCTAAAATTCTATCAGGTAATTCAGAAAAATGAGTTCCATGAACTTCATAAGAAACATTCCATTTTTTTAACATTTCTCTTTGATAAATAATTTGTTCTTCTTCTGTCATACCTTTTTGAATTCCTTCAGGATCATATTCTGCAAATTCATGATATCTCCTCAAAAGACGATTGTGCCCAGTGATTACATTTTTTACATTATGAATATTCCATCCATTTCCACCAGGGTTTGTTTCAATTGTAATATGTCCACCTGAATTTAATTTTGCAACATCAGATGTAAGTGAAATACCTCTTAAATTTGCTGGCATTGTATTAATACATTGCATAAAAAAGTGTTGCATATCTTCTTGTAAATCTTGAATCTTCTTTTTTGAATCAATTGTTTCCCAATCTTCATCTCCTTCCATACAAGACATTGGACAAGCACCTCCAGCACATTCAATACGATGTTCTCTTTTAAGATCTAAATATTGTTGAACAAATGTTTGTGATGAATCACTTAAAAGATCAGCAATTTTAGCACCAAGAAAATTTGGATGTCTATGAGTTGCCATATTTAAATCTTCAACTGGTTCACATCCAGCAAGTCCTTTTTTAGCTTCTTCACGAAATTTGTCAAAATCAGAATTTTTATAATCATAATAATGTTTTTTGATATCCATTTTTGGTGTAATACGATGATGAATTCCATTGTAATCCCAAACTCCTTTGATGATCCATCCATTTGGAAATTCTTTATTTGCAACTTCAAGAAATTGTTCTGGTGTAACATTGTATTTACTGACACCTTCTGGAAGAATATCGTATAATAATTTTGTTTTTGGAAGAAATCCAGGACAATAAGTTTCCCAATATTTGTATTCAAACCATTTGTTTTCAAGAAAATGAGCAATATTTAAATTAATTAAAGCTGGATTATATTTTCCCATTAAATTAAATCTATGTTCTGTTCTTTGATGCCAAACAAGTGATTCACCTGGGATAATTAAAGGAGCATGACCATAAATTCCAGTTGGAATATAACCAAATACAAATTTTTCATCATCGTAAACACCAACTAATTTTTTGTTTTCTCCTGAATAAATTTTTGGACATTTTTCGTATTCCCAAGTTAAATATTTAACAAAAACTCTTTTTCCGTAGCTCAAGTATTTTCTAATTTGTTGAATCATGTGAACTTCGATAAAACTAATTTCTGAAATTGCATTATCAGCAATAAAGTTTCCAAGAAATTCAGTTGCTTTTATTAATCCAGCTGCTCTTTTAACACTTTGAACAATATCATTTTCAAATTCTTTAAATTGAACAACATCTTGAATGTTAACTTGATTTCCTAATTTAGCAATAATTTCTTTTTCATCTAAATTTGAATTTAAAAGAATTGGAGTAATATCAATTCTATAAAATGGATGTACATAATCAATAGTTAAGAATCTTTCTTTAATTTTATCAATTGGTGACCACCAAATGAATTTTGTATCAATTGAAGGATCTGATAATTCATATCCTTGACGGACAACAAAATCTTCAAATAATTGTTTTAAAGTTGGCTTGTAACTGAATCTATTGTGTGCATCTTTTGAAAAAAGTTTTTTTAAAAATTCATTGCTGTAAGAAATTTTTCCTAACTTTAAATTCTTTTCAATACGAAGGTATTCATTATTTTCCTTTCTTAATCTGTTGATGAGTAAATTGACTAAAAGTGTTTCATTTTGAGGTACTTTTACATTCAAGTTAAAAGAGTCAAAATTTGAAACGTGTTGTTGTAGTTTTTGAAGCATTTTGATATCTCCTTCGAGATATTCATCTGTAGGATATTCATCTTTTGAACTAATCCATCCTTGTTGTGATCTGAAACCATTTGGAGAGTCAAAAAACTTTGTAACAGTTTTTGTTGGATGAACTTCAACTTTTCCCATGACATCACTTGTGACTTCAAAGGCTTCATTGTTTTTTTGAATATTCTCAGTTGCCAAAGATTTTCCAAGCTCTGTACTGAGTTCTTTTAAATCAGTTTCGTTTCTGACATTTGAATGATACAGAAATTCTACTTGAATTTCTCTTGAACGTGGCTTTAAATTTATAAAAGTAGTTTCCGAATAATGATAAACACTCATTAAGTTTACTTCTGCAAAAGCAACAGCTGTTATTGCCAAAAAGACTAAGAAACAGTGTTTGAGAAACATTTTGTTTTGTGGCGCAAAATGATTGGTGGTTGTTCCACCAATCTAATTAATCCAAAGTTTCCAATTCAACCTTTTTCCCAATCTCTGTTAGAAATTACAGACATCATACACCAAAATGGAAAAATTAAAATGGAATTCGGAAATTCAAATTCAACCCGATGAAAAACAAAATCAACTTGCATTTCAAAATATTGATTGGTTGTTTGGGTTTTGATGTTGAAAAGAAGTTTTTTAGAAAGACATTTTTGTCTTAGAATCAAAAGATGTGAAAAATTGATGATATGATGATGAAAACAAACGTAAAATTCAAGTGGCTGTAACTTTTTTTCTTGGAGGATGCTGAATTTTCAGAACAAACTGGTCACGCTTAGGCGATACTCCCAGACTCTGAATTCTCCAAGAAAAAAGTTTCAAAACAAAATTGAGAGGTTCCTTTGAAAAAAAAAGAATTTCCATTTTCGTCATATTACAATACAATGTTGTAATTTCGAACAGATCTGTCAACATAGTTAAACAACTAGTCAAACAGAAGGAAGCAAAAATAAAAAATATTTTCATGCTTTTTTTTGGAGTATTTTATCCAAATAAACTTTTTCTGTTGAATTCCTAATAAATAAATCAACATTCCAATTCAAATAAATCATTAAATTTTAATTTGTCAATGTTCAAATCACCTTTCTAATACAGCAAGTATTTTGGATTTAGCAATCGTATTTTCCAAAATACGATCACACCATAAAATGGTTGGTATTGAAGGATCTTTGTTCCTTTATGGAGGAAAATTAAAAGGTATGTTATTCAATTTTTAAATTTTAGATTCACAAATTGCCGACTCTGCTGTTCATTTCTGAAGGAAAATGGATAAAACATGAGAACAAACTTCTCAAATTGTACTGCCTCAAAGAACCAAATTTTCGTTTATGGAGGTATAGATGAGTATGTTTATAATTCTATTTTTTTTAATTTTTTGAAGAAATAATGAAACCTCAAATTGTTTTCAAATATTTGAACTGAATAAAAAAAGACTTCAGAAAATTACCTAATGAAGTTATTCCACTTTCATGTCATTGTTCAATTGCTGATGGTGATAAGATTTATATTTATGGAGGTTTAAATTCATTTGGAGTTGCTCAAAACAAATTTTATTCTTACAACATAAAATCTGACAGATTAAAGGAAGAAGTGTTGAAAAAACCGATATCATTGGATTAGTACCAAATAATCACTGATGGAAAAAATTTGTTTATCATTGGTGGAAAAACTGGTTGCATTGATTCATTGTACAGAATTAACTTGTACTTTTTTGAAGTGTCACACAAAAAAATCAAAAATCCGTTAAATCTCTCATTTTGATTTGATACAGTTGAATGAAGATGAATTATTGATATTAATCAAAGACAAAAAAATTGAAACCAAATGCTGGAATATAAAATTGAAGAAAATGAATGGATTGAATTATTATATGAAGGTATTTCGCATTTAAATTTGAACCAGTCAATTGTATTTCATCATAATAATATTTATTCGTTATTTGTTTCTCTGATGATCTGTTTTCGTTAAAAATGAATGCTGATCATATTGGATTTTTATCATATCAAACCAATTTTTCAGATTGTCAAATCAAAATTGGAGATGAAATGATCCCAAGTCACAAATCAACTTTATGTCAATCTAATTTTTTCAAAGCTAAATTACTTGAATATTCAACATTAGATTTATCAAAATTTGATCCTTACTTCATTCATAGAATTTTGAAATACATGTATGGATTTAAATTATCACTCACTGGTAATGAATTGTTTGCAATAGTGAAATTATCAAAAGAAATTGAGTTTCCACAATTGGAAGTACATGGTACCTGTCAATTGAAAAATAATAAGCCTTTATATATTCTTGATGTTCTTATAAAGGTTGATAATACGTTACGTGAAACAAAAAAACAAAGATTTGTTTCTGGTGATGTGATGAAAACATTTTGTTTGCAAAAATTCCAAGAAATTGGACAAGAGAAATTCATTGATTCCAAAGAAACTTTTGATAAATTTAAATCAATGTCAGAAGATTTAAGAATGGAATTACTTGTTGCTCCGAATTTTGACAATGAAGAAGACTCATTGCTTTTAGAAGAAAATGATAGAGATATTCAAATTAGAGAACATTTTTCAACTTTGCTATCTCAAAAATCTCAACTCCACTGCACATTGAAATCAAATAATTTTGAATTTGGATCTCATAAATTGTTATATTTCCAATCTCCTTAACCGTAACTAAAGAAAAAGAATTGAAATTATTACATAAAGTAGCTTTAGATCCTTCTATTGAATTGAATGATAAAGAAGATAAAATATTTCAAGATTTTTTAAAGACTTACAATCTGTATTTCTTTCAAAATACCACATTTTCCAAAATCAAATGGGATTGTTTTGAGAGTAACTTTCAAGTTGATGGGAAAAATAGTGCAAAAATCATTCAAAATGGGAACAATCCAAGACTTGCATTTTGTTCATTTCCAATTAAAAAAGGAATGAATGATATTGAAATATGTATGAAAATCACAAAAGTTTCTTGGGTTGGTGTTGGTGTTTGCGAAACTGAAAGTAAAAGTTAAAGATTTTAGTTGGAATTATAATGGTGGATATGCAGCCCACGGTACAAATTTGTGGAGTATGAATGAATGTATTTGGACTACAAACCAAAAGACACATCAAAGTTCAGGACATCTAAATTATCAAACTAATGATATCATTCGAATGAAAATATCAACAAAAGAACAAGAATTATATTAAAAAGAGATTCAGAAAAAAATTGGGAAGTTGATTTACCAATCTCTTTGCCAGTGTGTTTTTGCTGCAATTTGAATGGAAAAGGTGATTCAGTTGAAATTTTATCAAAAAATTACAAAAGCAAACATTTAAATAAATCATATATTCAAAAAATAGAAGCCTTTGATATTTTGTTTGTAACAGTTATAAAAAATTGAATTACTATGAAACTCTTTCAAATTAGCAAACTTTGGGTTGCTCAAAAATCACAAATCACTTGTATCATTCGTCAGTTGATTCTCGAATAAATAGAGAATCATTTCGCTTCCATTTCTTTGGTCATGCAGAATTTTGATTTGACCATAACTTTTGTCCAATAAAAAATTGCATACAAAATGTCTCAAAAAATTGTGGAAGAGATAAAAAATGGAAAACTGAAGTTGTTCCCAAAAGAATACAAAAACGACAAAGAAACTGTTTTACAAATTTTAAAACTTCGTCCGCTTTGGTATAAACATATTTCTTCATTGTTAAAAGAAGATGAAGAAATTGTAAAATTAGTTATTGGAAAAACTTCGAAACTTTTGAATCAACTACCTAAAAAATATTTAAAAAATGAACAATTTATACAAGATTACATCAAAAATCCAAGTTTTTCAATGTTAACAGAAGAGATGAAAAAAAATGAAAAAATCATGTTCAAAGTTTGTCAAAGAAAACCAAAATATATCAAAGAATTTGAGTTATCAACTGAATTAAAAATCAAATTACTTGAAAAAGATGGACGAAACATAAAACATTTCAAAATGAAAGATCAATTGAATATTAATTTTTTAAAAATTGCAGCAGATCAAAATCCGCATTGGTTAGTGGATCCATATTTCTATAACATTTTAAGAGGAAATTTTAATTTAAAAATGTTGTTTTGTAGAAAAGAGAACTTAAATCCATTCTTCAATTTGGAAAAAATCAGTGAAGAAGACATTTTTTATGCACCACTCATATCAATACAATACAGAAAAAAACAAGTCTTAGATGATGAAATTTTATTTCAAGAGAAATTAATCAAGGGAAGTTTTGGTGCTGTTTTGTATTTCAAAAATTACTCAAAGCCAAACAAGGATTTATTTATAAATGATATTGTTGCTATGAATGCCATTAAAACATCAGTCCAAAAAAGTGAATACTTGAAAAATTGTCCATTCATGAAAGATAGAAAGTTTTGTTTGATGGCAATATCAACCCTACCATCAATGATGTCCGAAGTACCAATTGAATTCCAAGAAGATCCTGAATTTATTTTAGAATGCACTAAAATAAATCTGTCTTGTTTGAGCTACTTACCTCAACATATTTTAAAAATTCATTACAATGATGAAAGAATTGCTACAGAAATACTAACAAAACGTCCATTTTCACTTTATGGAAAATCTCATGTTGAATTGAAAACAAAGCTAATGAGAAATGGAAAATATGTTAATTTCCATGCTCAAGATATTGAGGGTGAATTGGTTTTGGAATACTTAAAACATACTTTGACATCCTCATATTATTTTGATATAAAAAGAATTCAAAACGATCTTCATAAACCGATACTAAAAATGATTTATGAAAATTCGGGAACTTTGAAAAACTATTATGCAAAACATTTAAATTTTGATGATCTATTAAAAGATGAAGAATGTTACAAAATTCTTTCATCGATTAAGTATGAAAATTTCCCATTTGATCAAGTTTTTGATCATAAAGAATTTTGTGAACCATTTAAAAGAGTTTATTTTAAAGATTTACTTGCTAAATATCATAAAGATAATATAAAACTCCCAAAGAAATATATAGATGATAAAAAGCTATGGATTCAACATTTGCAAGTTATACCTTTTGGAGAATTAGTCAAATATCATTGTGATGATTTGAAATTGTTAAAGAGATGGATAATGTCGAGAACAGGATATACATATTTGTCAATTGATCATTTTCCACAACAACTTTTTTCTGATTTTGAGTGTGTCATGAAACTTTTGAAAAACCCATTCTCCAATCAATCAGCCATCATCAGGAAAACAGATGAAAAAATCATAAACAAAACACTTGTTATGGAGTTATATCCGTCAGCTTTAGCTCGATCTTACACCATTTTATCAAAAGAAATCCAAGATGATGATGATGTTTTAATGAAGTTATGTTTTGCTTCCATTTCAGAATTAAAAGAAATAGAATTTTCCAAAGAATGTCAAGAAAAAATGATCAGTTTCTTTCCACCTTTGACTGAAATATTTATTGATTTCATTGATAAAAAGGAGGTTATTTTACGCGCTCTTGAATATTCTCCTCAAATTTATAATATGATCCCAAAGAAATTTCAATCAGAATTTGATGTTATTAAAGTTTACATATCATCTCAAGGAACAAATCTCAAGTTATTCCCTGAACTTAATGATAATCAACAAATTGTCAGAGCTGCAGTTGAATCAACTCCATTTGCTTTAAAATTCGTTTCTGAAGAATTTAAAAAATCAAAATCTATTGTATCTCTTGCAGTGCTACAACAACCATTCATGTTGAATTATGCATCAAAAGAATTGCAAAATGACTTTGAATTTCTGTTGGAACTAATTTTGAAAAATAGAGATGTTTATTTTCATATCAAAGATAGTTTTCAGAATAATTCACAATTATTAATGATAATGGATGGTAGACACTTTAGATTGTTACCAAAACAACACATCATGTTGGATTTGAATTTTGGGTTCATTTGAGAATTTGGGTTGGGTTATTTCCTTTGTCTGTTGATTGGTGAAAAATACTCATATTTCTATGAAGGAATAGATGAAAACAATTTAGCAAGAAGTTCATTTGTTAACTTTGATATTTTCCTTGAATATTTCCATTTGTTTTTTCTATCTTTTGGGAAACCAAAAAATATAGAAAGAAATGCTCAAGCATTTAAAGAATTTCGACTCTTTTCGTAATTCAGTTCTTGACAATTACAAAAAATTAGATGTTGAAGAAAATGAAGGTGTAAGCCAACTCCTTTCCTGTGAAAAATATCAAAATATGAATGCCTTTGAATAAACTTCTAAGTTTAACTTTAGTTCAATCCTGCTTTAAGATCACAACCCAAACATTTATTGAATTTATTTTTCAATTACCAGTGCAGTTCCTCGATACACATAACATTTTTTTGGTTTGAATTTCATGTGTTCAATCACTTCACCAGAACAATCCATTCCGGTGTAAGTGATGATATTAGCTATTTTCTTATTCTTGTTGTAAATATATTTTGTTGAACCATTTTTTGAAGCAATTTTGAGAATATTGAATTCTCCAACAGCTGGAAGACATGTTTCTGTGTAAAATATCGTTTGGTGTGAAACTCCTTCACATTTGTGATTGTAATACATTTTCATTGTGAATCCTTTTTTTTTAATTTTTCTTGTGATTTTCCCACAGTCTCTGTTGATTGAATGTTCTCCAATTGCTTGACATTTATTTGGAAAATTTATCATGGGTTTGCAGTTATCACAGTTTTTAGAACAAATGTTTGTTGTTTGATGTGTTGAATTGCATGAGTATAATACTGAAGCTTGTTGTCCTGATGGGTAACATACTCCGTTTGTATACTGTTTGAGTGAATTATTTTTTTTCTTACTGTCATACCTACTGTTGTTGATTTTGTATCACAGTTGTGGTTGTTTAGGTGTGAATTTGTTACTAAATATTGAGATAACACAATTTGAAATCCCAAAATGGTGATGAAAATAATGAGTATTTTCATTTTTGTTCAAGTTGATTCAACCAATCACCTGATTTCTAAATTTAAGAACTTAAATTTGAAATATTTTAAAATTGAGGTTCTACACTTTAAAACGAATATTCCACTGTAGCTACTAATCAAAAAAACAATTAAAATAAAAAAAAACAAATTAAATTTTATTTTTTTGATTTAATTCTACATATTGATTCATTTAATAATTGTTTTTCACTGATTTCATCTTCTTTTTTTTTCAAAAATATTCAATAACAATTTTCCAATCCCCCAATAGTTAAAACACTCATGATTTTGATTTGTTGTTATTTTATTCATATTTTCTTTTAACATTTCAATTTGTTTTATTTTATCATCCATTATTTTTGGTTTGAATTTAAAATTGAGTTTGGATTTGGGGCCGCTCAAGGTCAACTCCTACCACCACCAGGCGGTGAGGGATCTGGCGCCGGGCCTCGTCGTCGGCGCCCGCTCGGCGGACGGCGTGATCGAGGCCGTCGAGTCCCGCGAGCCGGGGGAGCGTTGGATCCTCGGCATCCAGTGGCACGCTGAGGCCATGCGCGCGGCGGGGCCCGAGCATCGGGCGCTCTTCGAGGCCCACGTTTCGGCCGCCCGGCGCTACGCCGGGCGGCGCGCCGCCGCCTGAGGGGGCTTCGGCTGGCCGGGCGTGGTCTCTTCGTGACCGTGGAGGGGCTGGACTTCTGCGGGAAGTCCACCCTGGTGCGGTATCTCAGGGAGGAGCTCGGCGGCTCCGGGGCACCCGCGCGCTTCACCCGGGAGCCCGGCGGCACCCCGGCCGCCGAGCGCATCCGGGAGCTGCTGCTCGACCCGCGGGGCGGGATGGACCCCTGGACCGAGGCCTACCTGTACGCCGCCGCCCGGGCGGACCACGTGCGGCTTTTCATCCGGCCGGCGCTCGAGCGGGGGGAGACCGTTATCTGCGAGCGCTTCCTGGACTCGAGCCTCGCCTACCAGGGCTGTGGCCGCGGGCTCGGAATGGAGGAGGTCCGCCGGCTCAACTCCTGGGCCGTCGGAGACCTCGAGCCGGACGCGACCTTCTACCTCCGGGTAGGGGCCGGGGAGCGCCGCCGCCGGGCCCGGGCCTCCGGGGCGCCTCCCGACAGGATAGAACGCTCCGGCGGGGCCTTTATGCGACGGGTGGAGGAGGGGTTCGAGGAGATCGCCCGCCGCGAGCCGGAACGGGTCCGGGTTCTCGACGGCACCCTCCCTCCCCGGGAACTCGCCGGGCTGGTGGCGGGGGAGCTCCGCGGTCTCGGGTATACTCGCGGGGGTTGAGCGGGACGCGGATCTTCGAGGGGATAGTCGGCAACCGGGCGGCGTTGCGCATCCTGGAGCGCGCGCTGCGCCTCGGGGAGGTCTCACACGCCTACCTGTTCCACG
>JABLTG010000194.1:0-33855 GCA_016618085.1 Neovahlkampfia damariscottae | reverse complement strand
TGAATATTATGATCAAAATTGAATAATATTGTTTGAGGATTGCAATAACAATTTGTTGAATTGAAACATTGAATCCATTCTGATTTATTTGGAACACAATCAATACAAAGTTGATTAAATAAATCCAGTAAATAGTTATTTTCACAATAATCACCATAAAATCCATTTGGACATCCAGACCAAAAATTGACTTCATAACCGCTAAAAATGTTGTCGTATCTGTAAAAAGGATATGTCCTTCCTGGAGTGTACTGAGTATTTAAATTTCCGAATCCCAACTGCAAGTCCTGAAAAAAAGTCAAACTCATTTGTACAACTTACAGTATTGTAGCCAAAACTAAAATCGATGAATGGTGAAAAATCTTACGAGTATATTTGTCCTTTTGGATACAAAATTGATGAAGAAAATCTAATTGCTGTAACTTTTATAGCATTTTTGGAGACTACTATCGGCAAACGTTCATTCCCACGATATATTGAGGAAATTTGACGATAACTGTTGCTACCACATCCATAGACAACTCCATTGGTATCTAAAAACATAGAATGATAGTATCCTGTGGATATTTGTGAAATTTCTTTGAGAGTAGGGATATAAGTTGGAATTGATCTTGTTGTGTAATCACCTAAACCTAAAGCACCATACTAGAAAATTTAAGATTTAAATTTAATTTACTGATCCACGACCACAAGAAAAAACAGATCCATTTATCAATACTAATGTGTGGTAATAATGCGTTGATGAAATATCCTGAAGAAGTGTTATGTTGTCAAATAACATTTTTCTTGCCACATAGGAGTTCAATGTGTTACCAACTCCCAAATTTCCATACTAAAAGAGTTTAAAAAAAGAAAACGAACAATGTTATAACCAAAAGCATACAAACTATTATTTCTCACAACAAAACTTGAGTGATAGCCTTTGAAAATCTTGGTGACATTATACATCACTATTTGTGGTGAAAAGACAGGTTCATATGATCCTGTGGCACATTGACCATACTGTAAAAAATTTAAATAAAAAGTAGTTTACGTAATTGTAACCAACACACAAGAGTTCACCATCAGTATTCAGTGCTAATGTGTTACGATATCCTGCACCTAATTGAGTGATATTCTTGTACAATGTTTTTGAGTAATAATATCTGTTCGCGCCACTTGGAAGGTTCAAAATTCCGTACTGAACGTTAGATGGATAAAAAAAATTACCGAATTCGAACCATATCCATAAACATCCCCAAACTCCTCAAGAACTAAAGTGTATGACACCCCTGCAACCAAAGTAAAATTTCTGCCAGCTATTGGTGTGGTATAAATATGTACTGGATCTATTGGTAATTGATGCTGTTGATTATTTCCAGAAGCATAAGCTGTCTCATTTTTTATGAATATGTTCCAATTATCTCCAGAAACGACAGCAGTGACATTTTCTGATATTTTTACAGGTGTTGCTTGATGTGATGAAGAACCTGGATAAATTTTTCTATAAGAATTATAACCCCACCCAAAAAGTTCATTGTCTTCAGATATTACATAACCATTGGAAAACGAAAGATAAATTTGTTTGATTCTTTTGTCAATCAAAACTTTTTGTGGAGTTTCTGTTCGGCTGACAAACTCCCCATTTCCTAGTTCACCTCTCTATCAAAAGATTAATGATAATAATGAATACAGATCCATAACCCCAACTGTAAAGTGTTTCATTGGCAATTGCCATAGCTGAAAAATAACTTGCATATATTGATGTCACATTTTTAATACCAGGATTCAAAACAGGGATCAAGAAATTGCCTAAATCATTTATACCAAGTGAGTAATACTTTCAAAAATGTTACAATAACTTTTTTTACCAAATTTCTCCCAGATCCGTAGATTGTTCCAAATGTGGTTAAAACCATGGTAAATCGTTCTCCGACAGCAATATCTATTACTGTTTGGTTAATTTGATACTTGGTGTCTGTGTATCTTCTGGTGATTGTTCCATCTCCAATTTGTCCGTACTAACAAAAATGTGAGTTTAAAAAATTTACTGAATTATCACCAGCAGAGTAAACTTCTCCGTCGTGAGTCAAAATAACTTTATGATATAAATACTGTGATACCTTTGTTACATTAGATTTTAACTTCACCAGTGTTCTCTGATATCCTGAAGTTCCAATACCAAATTGACCATCCTAAAAACAAATTTAAAAAAAAAGAATCTCACAGAATCATAACCACAACCATATAAATCACCTTGTTCAGTTACCACAAACGTCACATAATATGAAGTTGAAAGTTGTGAGATGTTTTTTGGAAAAGCAGGTAGTTTGGTCAAATCAGATTTAAATTCAGTTGAACCATCACCAAATTGGTAGTACTATCACATTAATTCATAAAAATATTACAATGCCTTGTCCATAACCAAAAACATCTCCGTCATTTTTTAACACCATCAAGTGGTACTTGGATGCTGTCAATTGAGAAACTTTCTGAAAATCAAAGTTTGACTTTTCATGAAAGAATTCATAACGATCTGTGAATTTAGTGGAAGTTTTATTTTACAATCGCCATTTCCAGTTATTCTAGAGTTCTTGGAGAGATTTAGTTTTTCTTTTTTTTCTTTTTTACCTGATTGTATCCAGATCCATAGATTCTGCTTGAGTTTGTGAGAATAAAAAGAAATGAGACAACAAGAATCAATAGTTGTGTCATGTTGATCAAAAACAAAAATGATTGGATGAGCTTGTCCAATGGGTGAAATGTGTATTGTTCAAGAAAGTTGGATTTATTTTGAATTTATCTCAGAGAAAAATCCCTCTCTAAAAAATAAATTAAGCTCAATCTGGCAATTGTGTTTCCAATCAGCGTTCCAAAACTGCTTTAGGTTAAAATTTAGTCTAAAAAACATTCGAGAAAGCTACCAGTTCTGCAGCACAATCATCATCAAAAATACTCAGAAATAGTTTGACTCTTGTTAAATTGCCTTCAGGAATACTAAACTCATTTCATTGGTGAAGAAAAATAGGAAAATGAAGAACCAAACTCAACTGGATTATTGGAACGACATCAATCATAGTACTCCATTAAATATGACATTCTATAAATTAATACATGATGAAGAGGATGAAAACATTATTTTTAGAATTTATCAAATTTTCACAGACTCAGAAAATTTTTTAAAAAAATTTTTAGACATTTTAAAAATTCCAAAAGAAACAAAAAACTACAAATTAATCGAAAATAAACTAATTTTACACTTACAAAGTTGGTTGACAAATTATTTTCCAACAGATTGGAATGAGAATTGCTCAGAGCTTTTGAACAAATTTTCAGAAAAAAATCAAGATAAACAATTGAAAGTAGTCATACAAGAAATTAAAAAAACGATTTCTTCTTCAAAAATATCAACAAAACAAATTATACAATTTGATAATTTTAATGGCTGCTTTTTGAATGATTTTCTTCAACTTGATGATATTTTAATTGCAAAAGAAATTTCTTTATTATCTGAAGAATATTTTTTAAGAATAGATTATTTCACTTTGTGCAAAGTAAAACAGTGGAAACAGTTTGAAAGCATCAAAAATGAACGAAACTTCTTTGATTGTCTTACAGCCATGACAACAGAATTTATATTATTCCAAGAAACACCAGAGTAAAAATAGATATATATTTAACTATTGGATAGAAAACGAGTTCAAATTTACGAGAAATTTTTGAAAATTGCAAACATACTTTTTCAAATGTCAAATTACGATGCATTGTTTGCAATAATTTCAGGCTTAAATTCATCTTCAATTATTAGACTAAATCAAACAACTACACTTTTATCAACAAATCTTCAAGACATTAAAAAAAATATTTCTCTCTTTTTGTCTTCTGGACAAAACTATCATAAATTAAATTCGCTACAGAATTTGAATAAAGAAGTTGCAATACCTTATATGTAAGAAAAAAAGAAATATTCACTCCATTCAGGTGTTTGATGTATCAATCCATCAAATTTTTCTTTGATGCCTCAGATCATTGTAATTCATCTTTCAATTGGAATAGAATCCTCAATATTCATTCAAAAATTGAATTTTATACAACAATGCATTCGAAACGGTTTGGATTTCAATCAAGTATTGTCTAATTTATCTAATATTTCCAAAGATGAACGAATTCGAAATATCCTTCAAACTTTTTCAAAGATGAAATTTCTTGATCAAAAAGAACTTTATGAATGGTCTTTATTTCAAGAACCAAGAAAGTCAATATCTTCTAAAATGAAAAATCAACTAAAGAAACAACTCATTGAAAATTATATGTTTCCAAGAGAACATGAAAGAGAAGATTATCTGTACTATTACTGTTCCGAATATTAACAAAATCAAAAAATGAAAATTGAATTTATTTTCAAATGTCTCTTGGTAAATCTTTTGTAAATGTTATGATAGATGACAATTGATCTGCAATGATCATCATTTCTTTTTCATCGACATCTATTTTTTCATTTGTTGAAGTAGTTTTCATTTCTATAAAATATCCTTCTGATAATTTAGTTTTTTTTTCATCATTCTTTTTTATCGATGAAATTTGTATAATTATGTTATTTTTCTCAAATTGAACACCTTCTTGAAAATAATCATAGTCAAATCTAGTTGTGTGAAAAAAAAAATAAGTGAAAAAGTTTTTTACTTGCAATCCAACATTTTTAAGAAATTGATAGCATTATCACTTTTAACTATTGAGTTTGTTATTGTTCTCACACAAACTCTTTTACATGTTTAATAATTTTTTTTTTTACTTTCTATTTTTGATTTGACCAACTCCATAAAATGATACAGTCCAATTTTCTTTATTTTTTTTTATGTATAGTTTTAAATCTTCTGTTCTTTTTTGGATGACTGAATTTCCTTGATTTCCTGGAATAACAATTGTTTTAATGTAAATCGAAACGTATTCTGAAAAACGAGTTGGTTGAGTTCCAAATAAACCATATAAAAATGTTTCTAATTCTCTTGGATGTTGTACATAAGAGAATAAAGAACACTCAACAAATGTTACTTTGGAGGTTGTTTGCTTTTTCATTTTGAAAAAAATAGCCAATCAATTTAAAATCGGTTTTGAAGAGTGAGGTAATAGTGGATTCCTTTATTTTGAAAAATTTAAAGATTAAATGTTGACAAGTTATAGGTTACAGATGTTAATAAAATTAATGAGGTAGGAAACTAAATCCTGATAAATTCATCCACTTTTCAATCTCATAAGGGTATTTCAAGAATTTATCTTTCAGCAGATTGATGAAAAGAATTTACAAAAGGAAACGAAAATGTGAAAAATTGTCATTTTATTGTTAATAAAAATTTTTCAATATATCAGGATCAGATAATTCTTTTAGAAGAATATTTACATCATGAACATGAATTGTTTCTTCTCCAATAATAACTTCTTTCATTTTCTTTTCGACTGTATCTTTTCTTGTAGATGTAGTTAAAACCAAAAGATCAACTCCTCCACAATAGAATTGAGAAAAAAGTTTCAATTTTTCAAAAGCAATATTCATCACAGAAATATGTCCATAATACTTTTCATGTTGTTTTTTGTCCAATTCAACAAGTCCGAAATTTGACAATTTCCAATTTGGGATATCATTTTGAACAATGATGGTTGAATGTTGACAGACTGGATGTTTTAATATTTGAATGATAACTTTTCTATCTTTCATTTTATCATAATTCCCACGGTTAAATTCACGTAATTGAATAATTCTATCATTCCAGACTTCAGGTTTTTTCATAAAATGATTGAAGATTGTTCCTGTTTGCCCAAGTTGGATGATTGATCCATAATTTAAATAGGATAAAATATTCATGATTACATCATCACTTAAAAGTTTGATGTGACATTCAGGAATTTTAATTCCAGAATATTTTTTTTTCAAAATTCCAATTTCTTGGACAATTTCAAAATCTTTCATTGAGCTTTTTTGGCTCATAAATATCATCAAATCACACTTTTCAGAACTGTAATTATATTCCTTAGCTAAATTAAAATACTTTATAGCATTTTTTTTATCATATAAATGATAATAGCTTGTCCCAATGAGATAGTAATAAAATTCTATCATTTTTGGTGATTTAGAACATAAATCTTCAAAATAAGAAATTCCATCAAAATAGTATTCATTTTGAAGTAAACAACTTCCATATAAAAATTCTAATTTTTCAATTTTCATGACCCTTGGAATTTCTTTCTTTTTTTCACCAATACCAAAATTTGAAAAAAATCCACCAACAGTTTTGACAGTTGTATTCCAATTGAATTCTTTATCTTCAGTTGTATTGAGTGAATTCTTCATGTTTTCAAATTCAAATGAACTTTCCAATGGGATAACTTTGTCGTAATTTTCTAATGCTTCTTTAGCATGATTCAAACTGTCTAAATAGTTTCCTTGGCGTATGTTGATTAAACATAAAAGATAATGTGCTAAATAATTTGTTGAATTGAGTTTCAAACAATCTTGAGCGTCTCTTTTGGCAAATTCAAACTTTTTTAGTTGAAAATAAGATAAACATCTTTTGAGTAAAAGATTTTCTTTTTGCTCATTTGTGAAAGTTAAAGAAACTTGAAAATTATCAAAGTTTTGATTAATAGATTTCAAATATTCAGAAACAGATGTTGAAAATTTCTCTGAAAAAATTGCATTTTTCTTTTCAGTTTCTTTGACACTTTTTTCAACTGTTTCGGCTGTATAATTGTATAAAAAAACAGCACTTAGAAAAGGAAATAAAAGGATTGCCTCTGGGCCACTAAAGTTCATTGCTCCTCCTCGGCACATCTTTTTGGTTTGTCTTCTTAGTCTATTTGTGATTGGTCTAGGAACTTGAACTTATAAAAAATTAAAAATTTCAAGTTTTTTTTTATTATTATTGACAACATTGTTTTCCTGAACCAGAACTTGTTGGTTCTGCACCTGGAGTTTTCAAAAGTAAGGGATTTGGATCTTCTTGTTCATCTAATGGATTTTCTTTTGGTAATCTTTTAGCAATAGCTATAAATATTTCACGAACATTTTCAGAAGTTTTTGCGGATGTTTCCAAGAAAATCAAACCATTTTCATCAGCAAATTGTTGTACTTCTTCAGGAGCAACTTTTCTTTTTGTATCTCCTAAATCTGATTTATTTCCAGCAAGAGCGATAACAATTGAAGTATTTCCTTGTCTTTGAAGTTCTTTTACCCAATTCTTTGCAGTTGTAAACGAGTCCTTTTTCATTTTTGGTTAAAATAAAAAAAAAAAAATCAAACTGGATTTGTGATGTCATAAGTCACTATTGCTGCTGTAGCACCTCTATAGTACATAGGAGCTAAACTTTTATATCGTTCTAAA
Organism: Neovahlkampfia damariscottae; assembly: GCA_016618085.1. Lineage (NCBI taxonomy): Eukaryota > Heterolobosea > Selenaionea > Neovahlkampfiida > Neovahlkampfiidae > Neovahlkampfia > Neovahlkampfia damariscottae. Next base: position 26,500 of record JABLTG010000194.1, on the reverse strand, counting down.
AAAAATTAAATTTTAAAATTAAAAAAAAAAAACCTTGACCGGCAGTATCCCAAATTTCAAACTATTTTTAAAATTAAAATTGAATTTTCTTGTAAAACTTTTATGGATGTATCACCTAAAGCAACAGTTTGAGTCAAAAAAGCTGCTCCAATTGTACTTTCTTGATACTCAAAGAATTGTCCTCTTACAAAACGTAAAACTAAAGAAGACTTTCCAACAGCACTTTCACCAAGTAAAACTAATTTATACGAAAGAATTGACTTTGAAGTGCTGTCCATGATGGCGAAAAAATTTGATTGGATAATTTCACTTTATTTTTGTTGGACCAATAAAACCAATAATTTAAAATTAACTTGAAGAACAAAATGGGAAACGCACAATCTGAATCAGAAAGAAAAGATTTACAAATAACTGGATATCAAGTAGTCAGAGTTATACCTGATAGTCCTGCTTTTAAAGCTGGATTAGTTCCTTATTTTGATTTTATTATTAGTTTAGATAATTGTCCTGTCCAAGAAGAAAAAAGTGATTTTTTTTCAAATTATATAAATAAAAGTGAAAATCAACCACTACAAATCACTGTATATAGCACAAAATTAATGACTGAAAGAAGTAACGGTTTTTTTTTTTAGAATTAATTTAGAAAAGCTGTTGTTTTAATTCCATCATCAACATGGGATAAAACTGGTTTAACTGGTATTAATTTAAAATTAGGATGTACAATTAGATATGAAACAGTACAGAAAGCTTTAGGTAATTTTACTTTTTCAACCTTTAATAACTTTGTTTATTTTTAGAATGTGTATGGCATGTAGCAGAAGTACAAACTGATTCACCAGCTGAAAAATCAAAGTTACAAAAAGAATCAGATTTTATTATTGGTATTGGTCCTTATCTGTTCCATGAGGCTGATGATTTTGGTACTTGGTTATCAAAGAATACTAAAGAACCTTTTTATGTATATAACTCAAAAACAGATTCTTTTCGATATGTTTTAGTTGAAAGAAAAGAAGATGAATCGTAAGAGTGTTTTGAACAATAATTTAACTTTTTTTTAGAATCGGATGTGATGTAAGAATTTTTATTTAAATCACACTTTAAAGATTTGTAATGGATTGATACATCAAATTCCAACAAGAGAAGAATCTTTGAATCAAGATTATTTAGGTGATGATGAAGGGTACACTATGAAATATTTTGGAATAAAAAATGAACCTGATGTCGAAAAGAAAGAAAATAAAGTATAGAAAATGTCAAAATATGATAAATTTAAAGTTTTATATTGTAAATTTTTATAAATAAAAATATTTCAATTTCATTGGATAAAAAAAATTTTAACAAACAAAAAAAAATGGATACAAACGAGGAGAGTTATTCAAGTGGATATAGTGATGAAAGTGATAATGAAATGATTGAAGAGACAAATGATTTCCAAAATTCTGATGAAGAAGAAGACTCATTTGATGAAGAAGCTGAACAAAGTTTTGAAGAAGATTCAGCTTCTGACGATGATGAATTTTTTGAAAAACAACATAAAAAAGAATCAAAACAACAACAAAAGAAAATTGAATTTGAAGAACCAGAAACTAAACAAAAATTTATAAAAACATTGAATTCAATTCTTGAAGGAAAGTCGTCAGGAATTATGTCAAAAAATAAAAAATTGATGAAAGAAAATATTAAATTGAGAGAAAAAATGTCAACTGAAATAAAAAAAACTTTTGATGATAAAAAAATTTTCAATAAGGATCACAAAGACCCACAAAGTTATTCAATGCAAAAGGAGAATTATTATAGAGGTATTGCAACATCAGGTGTTGTTGAGTTGTTTTCAGCTGTTCAAAAATCAAGAAAATCTGAAACTAAAAAAGCTGAAGTTGCTTCTGGTTATTCTTCTTTGAAAAATTCATTCGCACAAGATTCAAAATCAAAATGGAATGTATTAACTGATGAATTGATTGAAGATGATGAACAATAATTATTTTTTTTTTTAATTTATTTTTTTCTTCTTTTAGCTCAGAGGAATGTTCAATTTTTTTTTGTCAATTTGTATGGTATTAAACTTTTCACGTGGAATGATTTGATTGGATAACGGGAAAAACTCAAAACATGACCGATTATTACATTAGTGAATCTGGAAAGAAAAACTTGGGTGAATACAAATATCATAATGCTGATGCATCATATATTACACCTTTCTTTCAACCTTTTTGGAATTGGATTGTTAACTTTTTACCAATGACAATGGCTCCAAATTTAGTAACATTAGTCGGTTTTTTTGGTGTTTTAGTTCATTATTTCACTACAGTATTCTTTGCTGGACCTAATTTACAAGGTGAACTCGTTCCATCATGGGTTTATTATTTGAACGCTTTTTGTATGAAGAGATATAACATTTATTTATTTTTTTAGGGTTATTTTATTACATGACAATGGACGCTATTGATGGAAAACAAGCTCGAAGAACAGGAAGTTCATCAGCTCTTGGTGAATTATTTGATCATGGATGTGATGCTTTAGCATGTATGCTTCAAGCTATTACAACCATCGCAGCAACTCAACTTGCTGGATCATGGACTGGTTTCTTTGTTTATGTAATCATCCATTGTACTTTTTATTTTGCCATTTGGGAACAATACGTTTGGAAAAAAAAAAAATTAATTTTTTATAGTATACTGGTTCAATGAGATTCTCAGCATTTTCAGGACCAACAGAAGCTTTACTTGGAGTAAAAAAAAAAAAAAAAGTTAAATTTTTTTTATAGGCTATCGCAATTCAAGTTGCAGCTGGATATCTTGGAGCAAAATTTTGGACAAGAAAAGCATCATACTATCTTGAAGATATTGCTTTTGCAAAGAACTTTTCATTTTTATTAGATTATGAAGTCAACTTTATCATTGGTGTTTCATTTATTCTCCTCGCACTTGCTGGTTTATTCCTCAATTTTTATTACATCTTCACTGCTCAATTAACAAAAGAAGAGTATAAATTAAAAGGATCAGCAATGAGAGTTTCATTTCCATTTTTCTTTTTATTAGTATCATGGTCAGTTTGGGTATATTGTTCAAATGAACATTTATTAAATACTCATGTTGTTCTTGGTTGGTCACTTTTCGGAGGATTAGTTGGATATATTGTATCAATTCAAGTTTTATCAAGAGTTATAAGAATGCGCACACCAACATTTCATTATATTTTACTCCCAATGGGTGTTTTTGGAGCACACTCAATGGTTTGTTATTTCTTATCAATTGAACCATTGATTTCTGATTTTAATGCTTTGATTTTCTACTGGGTTTATGCAGTTTTATTTTATTCACATATGATCATGTCAGTAATTCAAACATTATGTGCTGTTTTAAAAATTTATTGTTTAACAATAAAAAGAAAAGATTAACTTCTTTCTCCACCTCTATTTAATTTTAATTTTCTGGCAGGTCTACTTTCTTCCTTTTTTTCTTCTTCTTTTTTTTCATCTTCTTTCAATTTGATTCTTGAACCACTTTGAGATGATTTTTGATCTTTAGTTGGTTCTGATGATGTTGTTTTGAATTTTTCAGCTCTTCTTTTTTGAATATCATCTGATTCTTTTCTTTCTGGTGTTGTTGATCCACCTCCATTTTCAACTTTTAATTTCTTAGTTGATCTATCTTCTGAACTATCATCACTTCTCTTTCTTTTTTGACTATCATCTATTATTGAAGATTCACTTCTCTTTGATGAAACAGAAGTATATGTTGATTTTGATTTTGTTTTAATTTCTTTTTTTGTTTCATTTTTCTTTTTCTTTTGTTCTTCATGACTTGATTTCAATTTTGATGTTAAATTTTGAACTAAAGGATGATATCTTTCACATAAAACTTGAATATTTTTATCAACATGAGATTTCATTGTATTTATCACTTTCTTCAATTCCATTCCATGTAAATAGAATTTTGGAAATAATTTAGCTTCTCCTAAATTTGTTAAAATCATCAATGTATTTCTAGCATTGAAATTTTCACCCCTTCAAAAAAAACAAAGTTAATTTTTTCATTGTTTTTTACTTTAATAATTTCATTATTCCACTTAAGAATTGTTGATTAATCTTCTCAAAATATGATTTAAACTCTTCATGTGATGATATTTTATCTCTAAAAATCTTTCTTCTTTTTTCATAAATTTTTTTATCATCATAAAATTCACCTAAAAGATTCAATAAATATTTCAAGAAAAATGAAAATCTATAAACTTCATTTGCAGTTAAAGAATAAATAAAATTAGGTGCATTTGAAATAATCAATGAAAAGAATTCAAAAAAATCAAAATTTTCAACTTCATAGAGTATTAATAATTCAATGAATTTTGAACAATAAAATGAATCTAAACCTGAAAATATACATCTTGGATAAATACAATATTGAAGGAATTTCCAAGTATCAAAATCTTTGGTGAAGTACTTTGATTTGAATTCTTTAAATGTTGAAATGAATTTTGATGCATTTTTAACTTGATCACTTCTTTCTTTGTTTAATTCTTTGATTGTTAATTCAAATAATTCTTTTTTTTTTTTTGATTCTCTTCTTTCTTTTTCATTGGTTGGTGTTGTATCTACTAATTTTTGATAAGTTCCTACTTCTTCTAGATATCTATGATGAGGTACAAAAATATCATAAGATGAAGATATCCAAAAGAATTTATAAAATTCAGGTGAAAAATAACTCCATAATTCAGATAAAGGTTTGATTTCTTTTAACTCAATTTTTTCATTTTCTTCTTTTGTATTCAATGTTCTAATCAAAGAAAATGAGTTTTCAATTGAAATTTCAAAAGTTATCAATAATTCATTTAAAGATGGTAATTGTTTCAAAGTTGTTAATGGTGTTGTTGATCTTGCAATTTGTTCTTCATAAAATCGAAGGAGCATCAATAAAACTTCATGTGATTTATCTTGAGAATCAGAAACTAATCTAATCAAAGAATTTGACATTTCTTCTTCATCATGTAAATTTAATAAAGAACAATCAAATTTTGAAATAAAAAATAAAATAGATTCTTCATCTAATGTTTCTCTTAATTTTCTTGTTGATTTTTTATTAGATTTTCCTAAGTAATCACCAAATGAACCACCACATGACTTTAAAGTATCTCCACCTGATTGAGCTTCAATTTGTGAAATTTGAATCTCTTCAATGATTTCAATGGAACAGATTTGTTTAATAATTTCTTTTAAAATGATTAAATCTTCCCAATTTCCACTCATCAATCTTTTTTTTATGAAAATAATAAAAGGTGAAATATCACCAGCAAAATATTTTTTCAAGTATAAACCAGTAAATAAAGTTAAATTTGATAACCAATTTGCAATAGAAACACCATCTTTTTTTAAACGACTTTTATCATTGGATAATTTATTCAACATTGAATAAGTAATCATATCATGAAATAAATTTGAAGTGTATCTTAATACATCAACTAAAATTGGAATTTGATTATCAAATGATTCTGCATAATATAAAACTTTTTCACAAGTTGAAAGAGGATTGGTATGTGCCATTTTTGCAATTTCTCTTGCTTTGGATTTTGTATTTTCTTTGGCTAATCTTTTTAAACTTTGTGATACTTTGGTTTGCATTGTTTGATAAATTTTCAAATTTTTAATAGAACCATAAATTTGAAATCTTTTAGAAAAATGAAATATTTTCATTAAATCCCAAAATTCATAAACAAGACCAGTATTGGTTTCTAAATAACATAATCCTGATATTAATGATTCCAAGAGATGTGTTTCATTTAATTCATGATTGGAATAATAAACTTGTAAAATTCTGATAATTTTAGTGAACAAAACAACATCAAATGAAATTCCAGATTTCAATAAAACTTCAAATTAAAAAAAAAAAAAATTCATACGTAATATTGGAAAGATCTCATTGGTTAATTTTTCTTCATCGTTTTTTTGGAATTTGTATTCTTTCAATTCTTCTTCTTTTAATATTGATGCTGATATTTTTTGATACATTTCTTTAATTTCATCAGAAATTTTTTCACAAATTTTTGTTGAAATATTTTGATTCAAATAAGGTTGTAAAGTAGTATAATTCAATAAAATCTTGTATAACTTCATTCCTTCTTCCCAACAATCAAGTTGAAATAAATATTCAACGAGTTGTATTTTTTGATTTTGATGATCAATTTCTTCTTCTGACAATGATTCATAAATAGATTCAATTGATAAATCTCCATTTTTTATCAAAATTGCAGTCAACTCAAATAACGAGTTTAAGGTTTTTTTTTTGTTTTTTGTGTAAAAATTAAATTTGAAGCCCATTAAAGAAGGAATGTTTTTTTTTAAATCAACATTGTCAATAAGTTTTAAAAAGGTTTCTTTTTGATCCAATCTTGATTCAAAACATTCTAAAATAATATCAAGTACTCTATTTGGTTCTAAATCAAATTGTGCTATTAAAGATTGTATTTTATGAAATTCAATAGAATTAGATGATAATAAATCAATAATTAATTTTGAATATCCTTCACTTTCTTCTCTTAATAAGTTGTATTTTAAAATTTGATATTTTTGTCCTCTTTGTTTTTTTTCTTTGGAAATTATTGTTTCTTTTGGAATATCTGTTGTTTCTTGAATTAATGAATAATCTTCCAAGTTTTCAATAATTTCTTCTTTAGAAATAATTCTATTGTCCTTTATTTTTTTTTTTAATTTTTTTAAAACAACTTACAATTAGTAATCTTGTTAATTCTGAGATTTCTGATTTTTTTTCTGAGTCTTCTTTTTGTTGTTGTTCTAGTGATAATAACCATATGATATCGATTAACACTTCATTTTTGTTTTCTTTTAAAAAGTTCAAAAAATCTTTTTGATCATAAAGTTTAAAATCCTTTAGAAATTGTAATAAAAAATCTCTAGGATTTATGTTGAGATCATTTTGTGATTGTATCTTTAATTTTTCATCGATTTTTATGAGTTTGGTTTCGCTCATGATTTCTGTTGTGTAAACAAAAAAAAACGACCAATGAAAAAAAATGAAAAAAAATGAAGAAAAAAATAAGAATAAGAAAAATAAAATGAATTTCAACGTAATTCATTTTCACTGAGCAGGAATAAAAAAATTGGTATCAGTTTTTGAAGAAATCTTAATTGGACAAAGAATTCAAAGAGTAATTTCTTCTACAACTATTAACGTGTTTAAAATAAAATTTAATAATCTCTTTTTGATTCTCTAACATATTTAAACCATGTAGGATCATTTGATGTATTTGGTTTATTTCTATCTCTCTAAAAAAAAAAATAATAAACACAAAAATAATTAATACCATAGAAGCAATCATCCATTCATGAGCAAAAAAAATGGAAGCAACAAAACCTACAATTTTCAAAGAATTTCCTTTTGTCCATCTAAAGTTTTTGTGTAAATTTTCATGATAATTGATTAAATTGTCTCTTATAGGATCTGTTTTAACTTTTGTGTGAAAAAAATTCGGTAAAGTAGGTCTTTTCATGTCAGTGTGTTTTCTGTTTTTTTTTTTTCTTGAGATGAAGAATTTTAATTGGATAATGGTTAAAAATAAAAAGTTATATTTTATTGTTTGTCTGTTGGTTGTTCTATTGGTCTTTCATTTCTTTTAATAGTTTTTCCTTCCTCAGAGAATGGAAATACAGCATCTTCATGAACAACAACAGTTTGTTCAACAGATAATGTTTTTGTTGTAACATCAACAATGAATCCATTTTTATAAAAATGAACTTGTTCTTCTACATCTTTTAAAGATGATATTTTTCTTATAGCAGCATAATTTCTATTGTATTTACGAACACCAAACAAAGGATTTGCGACAACAGTAAATTCTTCGTCCTTTTAGAAAACGTAAAAAAAAAAAAAAAAAAACATACTTGTAACTCTTTGATACATCCTTTTTTTTGTTTTTTACCTTCTGATTTTGCAGTAATTCTGAACATTTTCCACATTTGATCTTCTGCATAAGCACGATAAATATCTTTATAAATTTGAGGCATGAATTGATCTTTTGGAAAGTCTTCTTCATAATCACATTCAGTATCACTCAGTGCATTAACTTCTTTTCCATCATCCAAATTTTTTCTTTTCTCTGAATTATTTTGACCTTTGAATATTTTTCCTAAAATACCACCAATAGAACCTTGAGAATTTTTTCCTGTTAAAAATATTAAAAAAACAAACCCCTGTTACGATTATTTTTTCCAAGTTGTTTCTTTGAATCGACTTTTAATTCCATTGGTTTTGGTTCAGGTGCTGTTCCAATAACAACATCTTTTGGTGGGTTTTGAGTATTAATTTCTAAAAGATCTGGTATTAATCCTTTTGGTGGGTATGAAATAGTAGCTTTTGGTTTATCTTTTAATTGTGGTGTATTTTGAATCATAGAATCAATTTGTTTTTGAATAGTACTCATCCATTCTTGTTTTTCACTTTCTTTTTGACAAACAAATGTCCAGGTTCTTGTATGCGAAACTACTTGAAATGCATTTTTGACAACTTTTTAAAAAGTTAAAAAAAAAAAAAAAAGACTGGTTACTTTTTTGATCTGGTACATCTCTTACCCATGTTAAAGGTAAATTAATGAATGTAATTGCACTTTTGAAATCATATTTTTCATTCTTATTATCAGTATTTAAATCTAATAAATCTAAAACAAGATTTTCTCTTTGTTTTTCTTTTGTCAAAAGGAATAAATCATTGAATAAAAATAAATAACGTTGAACTACTCCATGTTTGTTTGAAATCATATTAACAGATCCTTCTGTTACATGTTTTCTTGAAGGTTGAATAATTTCAAATGGTAAGCCTGCTATCGAATTTCCGATATCAATAATCTTTTGACGAATTTCTAATTCTTTCATGTGGTCGTTGACAACAAAAGCAACTTCTTGAATAAGGTCTAAAGCTTGACATAATTTATCATAATCTTCTTCTTCTGGTTTTGATTTTTTTATAACTTCCTGTAAAAAATTGAATTTTTTTTTTTTTTTCCTACACCCAAAAGCATATTATAACGAGGAATACGCTGAACAGGTAAAATCAAAAATGAATCCAGACTTTGAAATTGAACTTGTGGTGTCAATTCATTCTTTTCAAGAAATTTTTTAAATGGTTTATATTTTTGTCTTCTTTCTGTGAGTACTTTGAAGTTAGTCTCATATTTACTACAATAATTTTTATAACTTTTAAGAAAAGGTGTCAATTTTAAAAAAATTGATCCCAAAGTTAATTTATCAGCGTCCTTTTCTATAGAAAAAAAAAACGGTTAAAAAAAAAACAAGTTACTAATTGGGACTTCATCTTTTAAATATCCTTTATACCTGAACCAATCTTTTAAACTTGATAAAAGTTCATCATTGACACGAATAATCATTTCAAGGTCAACAAAAATATTTGTATAATCTTCAGGTGGTAAAATTGAACTTGGTTTTGATAAACTTTCACGAATAGGAATCATGAAGAAAGTTTCTAACATGTTTAATTGTTTTACGTATGTATTTTCAGTTGTAAGAATTTCTTGTACAGCATGTCTTTTATCATTAAGACGTTTTTGTTCTTTCATTTTTGCTTCTTCTTCTTCTTCAGTTAATTCTCCTTCAGGTTTTGCTTCTCCTTCTTTTTGAACTTCTTCTTCTGTTTTTTCTGTTTCTGAAGTTTCTGGTTTTTGTTGTTCACTGTTTTCTTCAGTTTTTTTTTCCTCTGTTGTTTCACCATTTTCTGGTTCTGTTTTTTCTTCTTCCGGTTGTTTTTCACCTTCTTCTGTTTTTTCTTCAACATTTTCATTTGGTGTTTTATTTTCTTCTTCAGATTTATTTTCACCATTTTCTTCAGTTGTTTTATTTTCAACATCTTCTGTTTTTTTTTCTGTTTCTTCTTCTTGTGGTTTTTCACCGTTTTCTTTATTTTCTGTTTTTTCTAATTCTGATTTAAGTTCGGAATTTTCTGTATTTTCATTTTGTTCTTTTTCTGTTGACTCAGTTTGTGGAGTTGCTTCTGGGATTGTGTCCTTGTTCTCTTCACTCATTGCACGTTGGAAGGAAAAACAAAATTATCCAATGAAAATTATTTGTGGAGTGAACCCAATAAAAAGACGACCAAAAACGAATATATGATTAAAAAATGTTTTATAAACAAAAAATACAATAAAAAATTATTTTATTCAAATCCACCAAGAAAATGAAAAATCATTGGTCCACTATAAGTATCTGATAAAATTGTCCAATCAGCGTCTTTAAAGTTAAAAAAACCAAGCAAAGAGTAAATAAAACAATTGAAATAATAATTTTTAATTATTTAGATGGGATCAAAAGGAAAACCAAGTGGTATTAATGCTGCAAGAAAATTAAGAAGATTACACAGAAAAGCTCTTTGGGCAAGAAAAGATTTCAAAAAAAAAATGTTAGGTTCTGACATTAAAGCACCTATGGCAGGTTCATCCCATGCGAAAGGAATTGTTGTAGAAAAAATGTAAATTTACAAATTTATTAATTAATTATTTAATAGCGGAGTTGAAGCTAAACAACCAAATTCTGCTATTCGTAAATGTGTTCGTGTACAACTCATTAAAAACGGTAAAAAAATCACAGCTTTCGTACCAAATGATGGTTGTCTTTTATTTTTCGAAGATAATGATGAAGTTTTAATTTCAGGTTTTGGTAGATCTGGTCACGCTGTTGGTGATATTCCGGGTGTTAGATTCAAAGTATGCAAAGTTTCAGGAGTTGCTTTATCAGCACTCTGGAGCGGAAAAAAAGAAAAACCACGTTCATAAATAAAAAACCATTAAATTTTGATTTTTAAAATTTTTTTTTCTTTTTCTTTTTTTGATTTAATATGATTGGTTTGTTAATTTGATAAATTATTATTGGATAAATTTCCTTGAAGAAAAAACAAAGAAAGAAATGGCAGGCCCTCCACCAGCACCAGGTAAAATTAAAAAAAAACACTAAATTTTATAATTATAGGTCCTCCACCACCACCTTCTGAAAAAGCTATAAAATCAGGAAAAGTACCAAACTCTGGAAAAGGAAGAAACGATTTAATGTCTTCCATTCAAAAAGGAACTGGTTTAAGAAAAGTACCTGAAAGTGAAAAACGTTTACCTCAAGATCCAAATCCAAAAGGAGGAGTTGTTGATCCAAAATTAAAAGGAAAAAAAAAACCACCTCCAATTAAAAAAGATGGTGGTTTTGGTTCATCATCTTCATCGTCTTCAGGAGGAGGAGGAGGTGAAAAATCATTTGTACCTACTGGAAATCCAATGTTAGACGAATTACAAAAAAAACGTTTACAAAAACAAAATTCTTCAACAAACGATACACAAAAAAAAGCACCACCTGGAATTCCTCAAAAAAAAGCACCTCCAACTATTCCATCAAAACCATCGGAAAATACAAATTCATTTAAAAAAGCACCTCCAAGTATACCGTCAAAACCAAGTTCAACTTCAAAACCACCTCCAAGTATTCCAAACAAACCAACAACAACATCAAGTACTGGAAAAAGAGCACCTCCAAGTCTTCCTTCAAAACCAACAGGTGGTAGTACAGCGCCTGTGAAAAAAACACCACCACCTACTCCACAAAGGAGTGATAGTGGAGTTAGACGTGCACCTCCTCCAACACCTCAAAGAAAAGATCCACCTGGAATACCGCAGAAAAAAGAAGCACCTGGAATCCCTCAAAAGAAAGAAGCACCTGGAATACCAACAAAGAAAACACCACCACCAAAACCAACAAACACATCAAAACCACCTCCAAATCTACCATCAAGATCTGATAGTGGAAAAGGAGCACCTCCAAGTCTTCCTTCAAAACCTGTTCAAGAGACCTCAAAAGGAGCTCCTCCAAAACCATCTGGAGGCTCAAAACCACCACCAAGTATTCCTTCAAAACCTGTTCAAGAAACAACTTCAACACCACAGAAAAGTGATAACATTGAAGTAGAAGGAAGATTTAATTTTAGAACTGATTTACCACCTGTACCTGAATTTAAAGGATTACTGAAGAATTTAAATAATTCTTCAAACGAAGAAAGTGAAACAGTTTCAAAAGGAGCTCCACCATCACTTCCACCTTCAAAACCTGAACCAAAAGCACCTCCTCCAAAACCATCACAAGAAACTAAAGGAGGTCCACCTGCAATACCATCAAAACCTGAATCAAAAGCACCTCCTCCAAAACCTTCATCAGGTTCAAAACCACCACCAAGTATTCCTTCAAAACCTGAAACAAAAACACCACCTCCAAAACCAAGTAGAACAGTACCTCCAAAACCATCACCTAATGGAGGTGATACAAAAGGACCACCACCAAAGAGAAATGCTCCACCACCACCGAAAAAACCATCACAACAAAAAGATCTTTCGAAAGAAAAAAGTGAAATTTGTGATTTATTGAATCAAAAAATGATGGCTTATGCACAAAGTATGGAATTTGAAAAATGTACACCCCTTAGAGATCTTTTTACAAAATTGAAAGATGAAAATGATAATTCTAAGATTGAGTCTTATATAACTCAAGCTTTGGAATTACTCTAAAATAAAGAAATTTTTTATCATTATTGTATTTAAGTTTGATGGTTATCTAGTATTCAACTTTCCAAAATCTGCTTCCAAACGCACATGATTGGTTTATTAGTTTTAGATCCTCTCTGAGTTTGAATATAATTGAACTCAAAGAGTTGTGATGAGCATAAATCATGATGAATACATTCCTTTGGTTGAAAATGCTTCAAAAAAGGCCAATGAAATTGTTGACAAAATTAGCAAAGAAGAGAAAAAAAAACATCAAAAATACATGGCCAGTTGTTTTCTTCAAATTATTCTCACTGTTGTAATTTTATTTGTAATTTTATTTGTAGCAACCATTGTACTATTACTACCAGTCGAAGGTAAAAAAAATAGAAATTTAACATTTTTTTTTTTAGCATTGGAAGGAGGAATTATTTTCATCGTATTTTCAGAAACAGATTCAAATAAACTTCAATTTGGAAAATTCAACTCATATACAAAAAAGTTAACAGTTTTAAAAACAAATTTTTTTGTTGAAGGAAACCCCAAAAAAGAAATAACAACATTTGATGAAGAAGGAAATTTTTATTGGAGTTCTGGACTACATGATGAAGCCTACAAAATTAACACTTTTGGTGAAAAATATGAATCAAAATTATTAAAATATCCAAAATTCAAAATTCATTATTTATTCACACAACCAAAATCGAAATCAATTTATGGAATTTTGTCATCAGATGAAACTAATAGTTATGGAGTTTATCAATTGATCAAAGGAAAAAATGAAAAAGAAAATTTCACATTGCATGAAAATTTATTGACATTAGATTCAAATCGGTTTTCCAGATCGGTTATTAACTCCAAAAATCATGATTTTTTAACAACATACAATGAAAATGGTGTCCATAAACTCTTTATTAAAAAACTTAATTCAACAGAAAATTCAAGAATTTTTCAATTGCAAAATAATACACTTTTATCTTTGGGAAATTTTTATCAAGAAGAGAAAGTTTTAGCATTTTCTTCAAGGGGTGATACTTTGAAAATAGTTCATTTAAACTATGATGAAAACGCATTAAAGATTGAAAAATTCTTCGTTTTTAATAAAATAGCTGATGAACAAGTCAAAGTGTCAACTTTTAATTTTTTGAATGGAAAATCTTATTTTATGTTTATTTCAAATATCAGAATCGTATTAATAGATTTAAGGAGGAGGAGATATATTTATGTATTACCAAATGAGTTACAGAATTATGAATTAAACACAATTCAAATAAACCCCAAAATAAAAGTTTAAAATCACCAAACCATGTTCTTTTTCAAATGACTGTTTCTAGTAACCAATGGATTATGATTTGAAGTATTTCTTTGAAGAATTGGCATTCTATTAATTCACTGAAGATAAATTTGAAAGAATTACATTTTTCAACTTCTATTTGAATGATTGCATGTTTTAAAACTACTTCTTCGTGAACGGCCATACTGAGATGCAGAAACAAAGAGAAAAGAAAGTTAAAATGTCATTATTTTGGATGAAGTTTATCTTGTTTTTTTGTTCTTTCGCTTACGGCCATACTTAGGAGAATACACCGCATCCCGTCCGATTTGCGAAGTTAAACTCCTACAGGCTCGCTCTCCTAGTACTAGTGTGGGAGACCACCTGGGAACAGGGAGTGTTGTAAGCTTTTTATTTTTAAATTACCACTCAATTTGTTATTTTTCAATTTGTTTCTAGAGCTTAGTGTTGGAAGCTTTTTATTTTTCTTGATGAGCAAATGTGTCGGAACTGAGACAGTTTGAAGGTTTTTATTGGTTTTTTAGAAGGTGTGGCAAGTTGTTTGGTTTTTAATTGAGAACAAAGTTTAATAATGAGTAGTAGGGGGTCTAAGTCCTTTTTCAGCGACTAAATTTTGGAATTGAAAGACTATAAAAATTCCAGCTGTAGAATCATCCGGCCAATCGCCACCAGCACTAACAAAAATATAAAACTAACCTCTATACGTTGATCAAATGAACAGTTCAGGAAACCAACAAACAATATCAACCAACGTTTATAAATTAAAGTTTCAAAATTTTGGAAATCAAACATGGTTTCGGAGAATTTATATAATTTGGGTTTGTTTTAACAATTGGAATTTGAAATAAAAAGGAAGAAGTGTAGAATAAAGTTGTTGTAAGGAGATTGAATTAATGTATTTTTAATTTCATTAGTGAAGGCAATTGTTTTGAAAATAACTTTTTTAAAATAGATGTTTGAAGATGATAAAAAAGTAATGGGTTTAAGGAGTTTTGAATTATTTTTTTGGAAATTTGAGTATTGTAAAATTCCAGAAATAAATTTTTTTATTTTTTTTTTTGAAAAGTCAACTCGAGTTTACCTTTTTTGACCAATCAGATTTTTTTAAAAAATAAATAATTAATTTCCAGCCATCCTATTTATTTTGATTTTTCATGTATTTTAATTTCATCAATTTGGAAATCTAACTTATTCGGTAAATATTCACCTTTAAAGAATTCATCACGCAATTTAAAAGCTAAATCCAACGAGTAAACACAATCTTTAAAATAAAATTCATTTTCATCAAAATCATAATATTTACCAAAATTTGGATATATTTCATGAAGATCTTCGTTTGTATAACCATCCATTAAACTTTCAGTTAAAATAATTTTGATTTCTTTGTTTATTTTATTCACTAAATATTCAACTAAGTCGTTATATGATTCGAATATCTCAGGTTTTTCGAGTTCTGCGCGTTTATCTTCTACATGATATTTATAATCATCATCATACCATAAAATTGAGAGACTCCAAAAATTTGATTGGTTATTGTTTTTTTGCATCACTATAATTTATACGATGCATTTTTTAAATTAAAAAATTTTTTTTATTTATTTCATTTCAAGTAAAAATTTGTGATCAATTAATAAATCTTCAAATAATCTTTCACTAAACTCTTGATCTCGTAATACTAAAGCATACTCATAGAAGTAGCATAAATTCCATTCTTCATTTTGTAATTTATCCTTAATTAGATCTTCATCATGTTTTGATTTTATATCTCCGACTAAACTCGTGTTTTTGCTTTCTAAAATCATCAACATAAATAATGGTAGGCGATCCAAATCACTAGCTTCTTCATATCCCTTCACCAATGAATAAAATTTGTGATTATTTCTTTCCTCACAATAACATTTCATTTTTTGAAGCAATTGAGGGATATTTGATGCAGCCTTAAAATCATCAAATTGATTATATTCGATTAGAAAATCAGGCTTTTCAATTCTTGTGTAATCAATTAACATTCTTGGAATTGTTTGTTCTCTGAATTTAAATTGTTGAACCCAAGGTAAAATGTGATAAAATACAACATCTTTAGGAATTTTTTTAAAATCCTCACATTCTTTTTTGTTTCTTCTGAAATTGACTGCTCTAACCATTTTTCGATTACTTTTTTATACCTTAGATTTTTAAGTCTTTAATTGAAATTCAATTATTGCAACAAAAATAAATAATAAATAATTAATTTTCAATTAAACTAATTAAAATATACTGATATATAAAACAACAATGACAGAAGCAACCATCAAAAGAAAATACGTGAATGAATTCAATGATTCAAAAATATATAAAATATCTAATTCAGTTAATCCAAAAGTTTATGTTGGAAGTACAACAAGAGATCTTCATGTTCGACTCATTGAGCACAGAAGTAAAGCAAAAAATAATAAATATACTTCTTCCATTATAATTAATGAAGATCCAAATAATTGTAAGATTGAATTAATTGAAGTTTATCCATGTAGCAATTTGTCAAGATTAAAAGCAAGAGAAGCTTATTGGTCAAAAAAATTGGATTCTATTAATGCACATACTCCAAATAAATTAACTTTGGCAATGTGTGGCGGCTCATTAGAAGAGTGGTGTAGAAAATATAGAAATGAAGGATTTAAATGTCCGTGTGGTGGAAAATATACCAGAATAAATAAGACGAAGCATGAAAAAACTGAAAAGCATCAAAAATATTTAAATCAACAATAAATTATTGAACCTCCAAATTTATTTTTTTCTAACCTTAATTTTTTTTCATTCATCAATGCAGCACCATACAAAACATGATCAAAGAAACCGGCAATATCTGTAACTCCATTGATAAATTTTTGAACAACATTAGGCATAGAACTAACTAAACTTTTTGCATCTTGCATTACAAACTCTTCAATAACTGTATTCATCAGGTTGTTCGCTTTGAACATATTGAATATGAAATGCTGGCAATTAGTTGAACCACCTCTATACAAAAACATTTCTTCAGGTCCAATTAATTCCAAACATCTTTCATGCATTGTATTTAAATTAAATGGAACAACATCCTTATAATTTGAAATGAATAAACTTTTTGCTGATCGAAAATAATTTTTGTCTACAAATTGAATATTTAAAACTTGGTTTTTTTCAAACAAAACATATTGATTTGTTGCCAATCTTGCAATTCCAAATAAATGAAATAAATCATCATAATTCAATTCATCTTTTTTCTTTTGCCAGTTTCCAAATGAAATTACATTTAAAATTTTATCAAATGCTTTTTGAATAGGTTTTTTACAAATCCAAAGTTCAGTAATTAATAAATTTCCATGTTTTTGTAAAAATTCTCTGTAACTTGGTGGATAATTCAATCTAATCGGCGTTTTGATCAAATCTTTAATTCTTTGAAATAAATCAAAACTACCACCATAGATATTTATTTCATCACCATCAAAATAATAATCAAATTCTTCTCTTTCCATTTTATATTTTTATAGATAAAAAATTTAATTCACTTTCAAAAATTGTCCTCAAAGTTAATACCTTTGGCTTTCAATATATTTTTTATAACCTTCAGCTAATTTTTCAAATCCCTTCTTGTTGGTATAATCTTTTTCAACTTTACTTTGATTCAATTGAATTGATATATCTGGTTTTTTTGCTTCTTCTTTAACAAAAACATGATCATAATTATACATTGAACTTTTTGATTTCTTTTTTGGTTTGCACTGAGATGGCTCTATTTGTGAACAACCTCCATTTTTTTGTTCGTGGTAAGCTTTTGCACCTTCTTTCATCATTGTCTTTGCATCAAATTTCCCAACATTCTCTTTTCTGAATTCTTTCATAAACAGTAAAAAGGGATTCTCCTTTTTACGGAAACGGGGTTCTCCTTTTTCACTGAAGATGGATTTGACTTTTTCTTCAAAGTCTCAGTTGCTGGAGTCAATCCAATATCTGAGTTTTTAATTAAATCTAAGTTTTGTTCCAATGAAAATCCTAAACCTAAAACTTGTTGTTCATTCAATTGGATTTTACCTTTAGGTTTAGATTTCTTGATGGATTCAATATATTTTTCTTCGATTTGGTTAATCTTAGGTTTCGGTGATTTCGCGGATATTTGACTGGATTTTTTAGCACTTTTTTTATTTCTAAACTTTTCTTTGAGAATTTCTGCAACATCACTTAATATTTTTTCTTTCTTTTCCTTGGTTGTAATTGCTTCTTCTCCTTGAATTCTATTTTTTAATCTATTGAACTCTTCTTGAATTTCTCTTTCTCGTTTTAAATTTTCCAAGTTTTGTGCGAGTTCTTTGACTTCTTTAGTTGCATTTTCTGGTGCTTTCAATCGATTAAGATTACTAAAATCAAATCCAAGAGTAATTGATATTTCCAACAAATCTTTTACACTCAATGAATCTAATTGTTCTTTTTTGAAACTTGGGAATGCTTTCATAATTTTGTCGATAATTTGAGCCTTCATTTCAGGGTTTTCAATCATTTTTTCAATTTCTTTTTTATCTTCAGGGTCTAATGGAAGGGGTTCAATATTTGGCTTTTTGCTTGGTGATGATGGTAACATACGCTCGAATTCCTTTTCTCTTTTTTCAATAATAGATTTGTAACCGAAAATAACTCCATCAACTTTAAATTTTTTACTTGACTCATCAAGATATTTTTTGATTTCATTTAAATCTGATATAATGGAATTTTTCAATTTATCAATAGTGATTTTTGATTCATAGTTAAATTCTTTTTTTAATTTATCACGGGCGCTTTTTCCTTCAGGTGATTTTTCTCCTGATGCAAGAAATCCATTATCTTTCGATTCTTTATATAATTTTTTCAAAAACTCAAAGTGTTGATCTAAATCGTAATATTCCCTTTGAAAATTACCTTCGACTTCATCTTTTAATTCTTCGTATTCTTGATTCAATTTCTCACTGGCGTCAATAACGTCGTCTCTCTTCAATTCTTTGGTATCTGCATCTTTTTCTTGATCATATTCAGTAATGGATTCGCTGAATGCTTTAAATAAACTTTGGATTTCTTCGAATCTTTTTTCCCAAGATTCAAATAATATAACAGTTTTTGGTTTCAATAAGTCAGTCATTCTTATAACTTAAAAAATAAAATAATTTAAATTAAAATGAAAATATTGAGATACAAAAAATCTAAGATTTTTTAAAGTAAATAAACTCCGCTTTGATATAAAACATATCTTGGAAATGTAGTTGAAATAGTAACCCATCTTGTTGGTAATTTATATGCACGATTAATTTCTTCCTCTGACATTCCACAATAAGTTTTTAAAATGTAATTAAAATTCTTTAAGCAAGTAGCCTTTGGAAATAAAGTTATAAATTGTGATTCATTTAAAATAATTGATGTATTTTTATAATCTGTAAGTTTGTGGTTTGTACAAATAACACTAATTTTATGATGACGTCCTTTTTGTAATAATTGATCTCTCAAAGCAGTAACTTGTTTGAATATTTTTTTATTGATGATACTATCAATATCGTCTAATATAACCAAACTATGAAAATCAGATTCTTCACCACCTGCAAGTTCTTCAGCTTCAATTGGATCATCAATTAATTCTTCGTCTAATTTTATTCTAATCACACCAAGTTTATCAAGAACTGGATCTTTTGGAGTATCACTGAACAAATAAATTTTAGCTTTTGGTTTTAATCTTTTGTATTCTTGAACTAATTTTGAAAGATAAGTTGATTTTCCAGATTCACTTGGAGCAGCAACATATTGTCTTGTAATAATGTCACCGTTTTCATTTTTTCGTGCCATTTGTTGTAAAATACCATCATAACAAATATATTCAGATTTTTCGGCTCTAGCTTCAACTTCTGGCTTCATTAAATCATAAATTTTTTTTAATCTTTCATCTTGAGGTTCAATATTTTCTGTAAGCAGTTGATTAACCAATTTATAATCTTTACCTGTCAAACGGATTTTTCCACCATAGACTTTCTTCAATTTCTTTTGAAGTTCAGTTTCTGAAATGTAATCATAAATATCAACTTTTTTTTTCTTTTTTTCTTCTGCTTGTTTTTCTTGAAGAGTACCGTCTAAATTGTCTTTATTCAAGAATATAACCTTATCATCATCAACACCACCTTTTACATAAGCAATTGGCTTTGCTTTTTGGTCTAACTTATAACCAATAGAAATCATTTTTTTTCAAATTTGCCAAACTTATATAACTTTCTATAGAATTTTTAATTTAAAATAAATAATAAAATTAAAATTATACAAAGCATAATTTTGAAAATATAAACTGAGATTTTGAAAAATGCAAAGTAAACTTGAATTTTTAAAACAATACCCACTCAGCAACCATCAAGTTGAAAAAATATTTAATGGTCAACATAAAATGCTTTCTTATCATGAATTGTATCAATATGATACTTTAGAACATTTACTCCATGTGAATAATGGAAGTGTAATTATTATGTATCACCAAACAGATAACTACGGGCATTATTGTTGCATAAATACACTAACTGAAAAAAATAAATTTCATAAAAAAAAGGAATTGGTTGAATTCTTTGATCCATATGGTTTATTTCCAGACAAACAATTAAAATTAGCTGCATATAAAAACAATGCTTCAAAATCTAAGATTTTGGTGGCTCAAAATCACACCTATTTAAGCTATTTGATGTACAATTCTCCATATAAACTAAGTTTTAATCAACACCGTTTCCAAGGCGCAAATACTCAAACTTGTGGTTTTCATTGTGCCAATAGAATTTTGTTTAAAGAATTGTTGTTGAATGAATACAAAAAACGGATGGATTTAAGTCGAAAAAAATTAGAGGGATTATTGAACGATCCTAAAATCTCAGATTTTGAACGAGCAACTTATGACGATGTTGTAGTTGTTAATTTATTTGATCGTTTGTTTCAAAATCTCAGATTTTGAGATCTCAGATTTTTTTGAATTTAATTTTTTTATTTACAAAGGTATAATTTAAAATCTTCAAATGGATCTTTACAGAGAAGGAAAAAATATTTATTACAATATTGGTGTTGTTAACAAAGATGAAAACCCAAAAGAATTCAGATATTTTGACAAACGTGCAACAAACTTGGTTAACTCTGGTTATAAATATAAATTAGCTGTAGAAAGATTTTCAGTTGACACTTCAAAAGTTCCAATTATGTATTTTCCATCAACTCAATTTTCTTCATTTAGTTTGAATCAAAGTTATGCAACTGCAGATAACAATTACTATTCAGTTACAGTTGATGATGGATCTGGAACGGTTAAACAAGCATATTTACAATTTGAAAGCTTTACCAACAATTCCAACGATCTTAGAATATTCACAATTGATCATTTTATCCAAATTTTAAACAAAGCAATAGTCACTGCTTGCACAGGAACGGTAGTTAATATCAATCAAATCCCATATTTTATTTATGATCGAGATAGAGCAATAGTTGATATTGTTTTTCCTGAAAGTTTTGCGAACTTGCTGGCGACACATACATTCTATATGAACAAAAAATTATGGGCGATGTTTGATAATTTCACTCATTCAATAACTGATTTAAATCAAGGAAGATATGTAAAAATTGATGTATTCTTGAATGGAACCAATAAGACAACCAATACAGTTGTACACACAAGAAATTCTGTAATTAATACCAGCACAGATGTAGGTTCAATTATTGTCAGAGGAGAATATTGCACAATATACAAATTTTATCAAGTTAGAAATTTAATATTCACTACCAATTCATTACCAATTAGAGCTGAATTTTTAAACAATTCGTTTGATTTTGCAAGTGAAACAAGTTATGGAAGTCAAAAAATATTAAAGAATTTTGAATTTGATTTGGAAAGCACAAATGCTCCTCATTGTAGAAGCATTCAAAATTTCTCAGCAAATCAATATGAATTCATAGATTTGGAAGACTCAAGAGAAATTACCGATATTGATCTTCAAATTTATTATTCAGATATCCATGGAAGAGTTTTTCCACTTGAAGTCCCAAGTGATTCATTAACAACAGTAAAATTACTATTTCATGAATTTTAAATTGTTCACCATTATCAAAAAATTTTTTAGCTTTTATTTATTTTATGATCGCGAGGAATGAAATGAGCTTTATCCAACTTTGTTGGATGGAGCGAAAATTAGTATATTTCGTCACTTATTTGACTTCTTGTGATTAACTGACCTCCACTAATTTTTCCTGATTTTTTTGTTTGCTTTTTTCCTTTTTGTTCTGGAACAACAACGCCTAATCCAACTGTTTCAGCGCCATCAGCAATAGCTTTTACAATTGGAGCACCTTTTTGAACAGCCCCTCTGATCATTCTTGCAATTGGTAATGCAGATGAAAGAGCTCCTAATAAAGCAAGTGGATTACCACCAAATTTATTTTCTTCGTATTTTAATGGAGTTACCATATCATATCCACTCTTAGCTGCTTCAATTACGTCGTCTCCTTGCATAACAGCAAGTTGCTTAATAACACTTGATTCTTTGACAATTACACAAGTTCCTTCGTAAACAATTGCAGCATTTAATACAAAAGTTCTATTTCCACTGTTTGGAATACGTTTGAATTTTACAGTAAAATCCAATTGAGGACCAGCAAGCGTTCCTGGAGCTTCACCTTCTGGCAATGGAATTTCTATTCCAAAATTTAATGCAACATAAGATCCAACCCAATTTGAATATTGAGAATAAGTTAAACCTAACAAACCATTCCTCTTTGTAATTTCATATAAATCTCTTTCATCAGCATCTCCAAGAATTCCAGGTCTTCCATTGTAGTTAATTGAAATATTTTTAATCATAGATTTAGAAGTATCAGTTTTTGCAAGATTTGCTGCAGTATCACCACCTTCCCCAATAACGTTGCTATATTTTTCACTGATCCAAATAAGCATTCTTCTTGGGACACCCTTAAGATTGATTGCATTGAACTGTAAAGTGTAATCATTGTCATCAGCAACATCAACAGAATCGGTAGAATAATATGAAACTTCTTGGTATGGGTAAACAACGCTGCTAGGAACATCAGCCAACAATTTTGGTTTGGAATGTTCAAAATGTAACTCATATGAATCTATGTTTCCGCTGATTTTCACTGAAACTCCAGCTGGAAGAGCCTCTTTTAAGCAAACCATTCTTTCAAAATTCGAAAATGTTGCAGAATAAGTCATCTCGTTTACTCCTGTTATTGAATATTCTTGGAAATAAAATGGACTGATTTTGATTGGTTCCATAACTGTAAATGTCAATGTCAAATTTGTTGTTGCAGAACCAGTTGCAATTTTTGCTAATATTGTGCTATAATCGATGTCAACATATGCTCTACGAGATTCTCCAATTTGTGTTCCTCCATATTTTGCAAATGGATCTTTCATTGTCAATGTACCTAAATCATAAGTGTAAAATTCATCCAACTGGTTAGGAGTATTTGAATATTCGTTCAATTTATCATCAACTGAGTTTGCAAATCTATGAAACGCATCTGAATATTCTGATTGTCTCGCTACAGTAAGTGAATTGTTATTCATTGTAATGGTTTCAGTTTGGATGATTTTTTCTAATGGAATTGCTCTTAAAATCATTGATGGATCTGTGTTTCCTAAAATGTTCGCGATATCACCACCAGTGCTTTTAGTTATAGCAATAGTCAAAGTGACTTTTGCTTTTTTCCAAGCAAGTGGTTTAATTAATGTGTTACTTCCAGGTGGGAAACAATTGATATGTACATTTGAATTGCTTGGGTTTGATGCTCTAAATGTCTTTCTTGAAAACTCTGAATTTCCATGTAAAACTGAAAATTCTCTTGCACTTTTAAGATCCATGTATTTTGGAACTGCATTATTCAATTTTAAAGGTACTGCCGATAAACTTGCTTGCATCTTTTTTTTTGATTGTTATACTTTTTCTCCAGAAACTTTTTAATTTAAAAAAATTAAATTAAAAAATATTTATCTGTAATATATAATTGTAAAATTTTAAATTTTACTGAATCAAAGATTTTGAAAAAATATGTTGAGAACATTAACTGAAGATAATAACGGAATTCATGCAAAATGCAAGGATTTGACTTGTGAAAATTTACCGACATTTGCTGGTACTGTATTACCAACAATTTCAAATATAGTTGAAAGAAATGCTGCTGATGTATTGAGTGGTGAAAAGATCATTGTTGGAGATGGAACAAATAAAATCAAAGACAGTAATATTGATGCAACAAGTGATAATATCAACTTACCTCTTGATAAAGGACTTTGGATAAACTCACAACCTATTGTTTATCAAGATAATGCAGATTCATCAAAATACAAAATTGAAGTTCATAAAGCAAAAGTAAATGAAGAACTTCAATGCAACTCCATTAAATCAGTTGGTGCCAATGATGATATTACAATTGATGCAAATGGAACTGGAATCATGAGATTCAATACAATTGTAAATAATGGTTGTTTATTTGGTGGAGCAACTGGTGGACTTGGTTTTAATTGGGCTATAAAAACAACCTTTGATAGTGCAGTTGCAGCTGATCCTTGCACAATTATTGGAACTGCAACTGAAAGTGGTGGTGGAACTAAAATTGCTGTTGTTGGTTCAAACGATCTTCAGGAAGCAAATTGGACACCTATTTATATGCAACCTTCACCTGCTGCTGGTGCTATAGTTGTTCTTGGTGATACAACACCAGCAATTGCTACTGCTTCTGGGTCTAAATTGTATAGTGTTGGTGGTATATCAAGTTCTTCAACTTTAAAAACAAATGATGCTGGTGGTACAACTTTTCATTCACTTGGTGGTGCGACTACCGGTTCTAGAGTTCATACATTACAAGATTCAAGTGGAACAATTGCTCATTTGAGTGATATTGCAACATCTGCACAAAAATGGTCATTTGGATCTCAAGCAGGTGAAAATGCAGCAACTGGAACAAATCAATTTACTATGGATTTGGTGATACAGCATTTAACCTTGTTGAAATTTTTGTCAACGTTGAAACTGGAACAACAGGGCATTTAGAAGGCAGAAATGCAGCGGATTCCAGTCAAATATTTTCAATTGATGTTGCTGGCGATGGAACTTTGATTTATGCATCTACATCATCATTTTCCAATGTTTCAGGTTCAAAAAATTTGATCATTGTTGATTGGACTAGAACAGCAGGAGCAGGAGCTTGTAATTTATATGGAGCTAGATTATTCTAATTGTTCGGCCTGCTTTGCAAACCTCACGCTCGATCGGCTTCCTGTAAAATCTTAGATTTTACAACATAAGCGTACTTGTCCTTTTCTGTAACATTCTGCATATGTACCTTCTCTTGAATTTTTTGGTAACATTGGTTTTGAACCACAATAAGGTTTCTTTGGTTGTATTTTTGAGGATTGGGTTGATTTGGATTTTGCTGATTTCTTTTTTACCATTTTTTTTCGAAAATCTGTAAAGTTATATTTTTCGCCAGATATATTTTAATTTAAATTAAAATTCTAATTTTTTTTGTAATAAAATATAATATGGACTCATTTCAAATATCAATTTTAATTTTACAAATTGTTAATATCATTTTCAGTATTTGTGTTGGTCCATTAGTAACGGCATTTGTTGAATTTTCACGAAGAATTGAAAGATCAAATTGTTGTGGTAGCAGTGTTGAATTATCTGAACCTGTACAAGTAAATTCAGATTCTGGAGTTCCAAAAAATGAACATGAATAACTGTAAAATTTTACATTTTGAGAATTTCTTTGTTTTCTTTGATAAATCTCAATAAATATTCTTTAAAAAGATATAAACTTGGATTTTTATCAGTAATCTTTTTTTGATTTTGAATTACCCATCTGCAATATTTTTCATCTTCAGGTGTTTCAAGTTCAGCAATTTCTTCAAATGATCTATCTTTGTTTTTTCCATATTTCATTTTAAGTTCACCTAATTTATCGAGATCTAATTTGAGATATTTTTCAAGATCATCATCAT
Source organism: Neovahlkampfia damariscottae (assembly GCA_016618085.1). NCBI lineage: Eukaryota > Heterolobosea > Selenaionea > Neovahlkampfiida > Neovahlkampfiidae > Neovahlkampfia > Neovahlkampfia damariscottae. The sequence goes on along the minus strand of JABLTG010000194.1, from coordinate 665 downwards.
ATACGTTTTCTGAAAGTCTAATAAGTTTTTGTAATGGGTCAGACATGTTTGGGAGTGTTTTGATGTGTATATACTATGATTTGAATTGTTTAATTGAAATTAAAATAATTAATTCAAAAAAATAATAATTAATTATTCCACTTTTTTCCTATTTTTTCTGGATTTAACTGGTGTAGATCCAATGTATCGTTTTATTGGTGGATTTTCTTCTTCCTCAAAAACAGATGTTTTTGAAATTGGTAATATCTCTGGTTGTATTGGTTCACTTTCTTTTTTATTTGGTGATGAAATTACAAGTTCAAAATGAGGGTACAAGCGTTTAATATCATTTCCTGTTTCTATATTTTTCAATTTGTATCGTTTTCCAACTTTTTCAACGATTGTATAGAGAGTTTTTGAAGTTTTCAATGCATCACCCTTGTCAAATATTTTTTTCTTGGATGTAGTTCTTACAGTGTCGCCAACTTTGAGGTTTGGTTCAACTCTTGTAATATTTTGATTGTTTACAGATGCATTTTCAGGATCAACAGATTCTGATAGCCAAACATCAATCGGCTTTTGTTTGATGGTGCTATGAAAGTTATTATTGTATTTTCCAACAGCTGCATTCAAATGTTTGTACCAATGAAATAAGGGCTCACCGACATATTCATAAGTTTGTTTGC
>JABLTG010000193.1:0-33957 GCA_016618085.1 Neovahlkampfia damariscottae | reverse complement strand
CGAGTTGAAAATCATTCCAATTGCCATCAAGAAAACCATGATTTTTTGGATCAAAAGCTGAATTTACTCTATCTCCGATTACAGAACCGAATTGTGAAAGACTATCAAAAATTGACATTATATTATACGATCACAAATTAATTTCAAATCAAATATTATATAATGTCTAAATCAATTGGAAATATTAACAATTTACCTGATTTTACTTGTGAAAATGCAACAATTAACTCAGCAACTATAACAAATTTAACAGCAACAACTGTTTCAGTTCCAAATATGGTTTCATCATCTTCAACAATCACAGATAATTGTATTGTGAGAGGAGACGGAGGAAGTAGAGGAGTTCAATCATCAGGCATTACAATTGATGATAGTAATAATGTGACTGGTGCTAATTCTATATCAACAAATAGTGTAACCGGTGTTGGATCAACTCATCTTGAATTATCATCTGGTGCGGCTATGAGAAATGTTAGAATTGTTGGAGGAACAGATTGCCAACTTGAAATACAAAATAGTGGCATTAGTAGCGATAGAGTTCTTTGTATGTCTATGAGATCAAATTCAAGAGGAAGATTTGAAGGCTGGGATTATGGTACATCAACTCCGTTACCTTTTGAATTAGGTTCTGGATCAACTAATACGGTGGATGTTTTCATAAAAGGATATTTAAACGTGAATTCTCCAAGCAATCAATTAGTTTTTCAACCAGAGGAAACAGGAACTACAACAACATTAAATGTTGCACAACCAGCAAGTAATAGAATATACACAATACCAGATGTTTCAGCAGATGCAAACTTTGTTATGTCTGAATCAGATCAGACAGTAAATGGCGTGAAAACTATGACAAACGGTGTTAAAACTAATTCAATAACATCAATATCAACAAACGATTCGATATCTATAGATGCAAATGGAACGGGTCAAATGTTATTCAATACGATTGTAAACAACGGTTGTCTATTCGGGGGTGAAACGGGTGGCTTATCTTATAATTGGGCTATAAAGACAGTTTATAATGGAATTACGGCAGGTGATGCTTGCCCGATTATGGGAACGTCTACAGTATCATCAACCAAAGTTGCAGTTGTTGGCAGCAACAACTATGCTGCTACCTTGTGGACACCTCTTTATATTCAACCAGTAACCATAGCTTCTGCTTACACATGTTTTGGAGACGAAGCACCTGCCACAGCTCTCGCATCAGGGTCAAAAATTTATGTTAAAGGAAATACTTACTCCACAGGTGATATAACCACTGGAAATAATTTGATCTTAAAAAAAGCAAGTACAACAAGTGGAACATTTACTGCATCATATACAGGAAATAGAACTCACACGTTCCAAGATCAAGATGGAACAGTTGCACATCTCAGTGATATTCCAAACATTTCGGGCGGAATTACAACATCATCGGTTTCAAATACAAGTGATTTAACCATTCAATCAACTGGAGGATATACAAATATTTTATCAAATAATGATGGTGGTTTAATAGTAAAATCAAATGATGATGATGATTTTTCATTAAGAATTACAAATGATACAGACACTCATGGAATTAGTTTTAGGGTTTATGATGATACTTTTAATAGTGAAATGAGACCTATAATCAATGGAGTAACTAATACAGGGACAACAATATCAGGAGGTCATTCAATTTGGCTCAATCCTTATAACACTACAGATAAAGTAATTATTGGAAATTTAAAGGAATCGGATTTTGGGGTTGGTTCAATGAAATTGGCAGTCGAGGGACATATTCTTTGTGATGGTATTTACACAAATGGAACATTAAAAATAAATGCAACAAGTAGAAACTTTAAATTGTTAACTGGTACTACAGATTACACTACAGTATATGATACAACTTCTATTACATTGGAACAATTGGCTGAGAGAGTTAGAGCATTGCAGTATATTTTGGGAGAACAAGGATTATTAAATAACACATAAATATAATATCAAGTAATTATATAAAATGAGAACAAATATTATTGTTGATAGTTCACAAAGATTCTGTTTATCCAAATAATAATAACTGGGTTTACAGAACTGAAACAACATTTGAAAATGTAAAATATATTAAATTAACTGGTTGCATTATTCCAAATACCCAATATCTAATTAATAGTAATAATAATACCATTGTTGTTGAGGAAAGTAGTACAGATCATACTTTTACTCTCACAAATGGAAATTACACACCTTCAACCCTTGCTACAGAGCTTCAAACACAATTAAATACCAATTCTTTCAGTTCTACATTCACTGTCACTCAAAGTAGTTCAACAAATAAATTCAGAATTCAATCAACTGTTTCAATAATTATAAAATTTTCTCAAAATACAAGTTTAGGGAAAATATTGGGTTTTGGTTCATCAAATACATCTTCAACAATGGATGTGACAGGAACAAATGTTTATGATCTTTCTGGAACAAAATACTATAAATTAAGAATCAAAGAAACGAATAATTTAATTGAATCTAATATTCAAAATATAGATAAATCATTCTTCATTCCAAATAATGTTAACTTTGGCGAATATAATTATATAACTGACAACAGTAACATTGTGAACAATATTTGCAATAAGCAAAAAAGAATAGATAGTTTATCTATAGAATTTTTTGATGACGAGAGCAATTTAGTTGATTTTAATGGAATCGATTATATTTTATGTTTTTTAATTGAAACTATATAATTTTTTTTATCAACTAATAATATTACAATGTCTCAAGATAGTTTTTTTGATAATAACGAATTACATTTACTTCAATACTCCCAAACTGGGAAAATTATTGGACAAAAAAATAATAGAAGATCTCAACCTGATGGATCCTCAACTCCAGCATTTAATTCAACAATTAGATATGAAGTTGAAAAATCTGGCAATGATTGGTTAACTGACTCTAATATTGTAGTTAATATTTCTGCAATTACAGGATCTGGAGGTACAGAAATTAGAGCTGTAAATTGTCTTGCATTATTTTTGTTTAAAAGATTTGAATTGGTATTAGAAAATAATATACTTGAAACAAATTATCCAGAATGTGTTTATAGTAACCTTAAAAATTATTCAAGCTCCGATAAATACAGCTGTATTTCTCAACAACTTGCTATTGGATCTACCAGTACAAGAAATACTCTCGCTGGATCTGCTCAAACACTCGTTATTCCTTTAAGATTATTATTTTCATTGTTTGCAAAACCTTTTGATCGAGCAATGATTGAAGGAAAGCTCGAATTTAAAATGTATTTAAGAGATAATGTTAGATATTGCATCCAAACTGACAAATCATCACCTACATTTTCAATTACTGATACATATCTCGATTTAGAATATACAAGACCAAATCCTACAATTATAAACTCAGTTAGAACAATGTATAATCAAAATGATCTTACTGGAATTCCTTATTTTGATATTGATCATGAAATTGTTGAACAAGTTGCCGAAACTGGAGCAACAAGTGCTAACATAAAATTATCAACACTTGTTAACAAAAGGATTGTGGATATTCAGGTATTTGCGAGAGCATCTGCATTATCTGATACAGTGGATGCTTCAGATTACACTGATACATATATTGCTCCAACTTCATTTAACTTGAAATCTGGAAACAAATATCTAAACTATGGACTTGAAGAAGATATCACAAAGGAGTATTATGATCGTGTTATTCTCCCAAGCTTAAAATTACCTGGATGGGTGAATTTATTAAATGGCACAGCTTCAGGAAATGAATTTATTATTAGTTATGCATCTGATCATGGAGCTGAATCATCTGAATTCAAACGTTATCATGGTTCAAGATTCTTTACTGAACAAAATGCAACATTAACTGTTAACTTCTCTGCTCTTGCTGCTGACACAGATATTATTTGTATTGTCAGAAGTGCTGGTAGATTTGTTATTAATAATGGATCTATTAAACACCTCTAAATAATTTATTTTAAAATATAATATCAATTAAATTTATAAAATGTGTGAAAATCCTTTTGATATTATTTCTAATCATATTCCTAATATTAGTATTATTTGTGCACCTCCAAATTCTGGAAAATCATATTTGATCAAATATTTATTAAATGAATTATTTCGAAAAAAGAAATTCAAATATGGGATCGTTTTTTGTCCAACGAAATTTAATGGATCTTATGATTTACTTCCAAAAGAATATGTTCATGGTCAATACAATGAAAATACTTTGATCAAATTTTATAATATTCAAGTAAAACAACATAAAGAAAAAGGTAAAGCTCCACCAGCATTTGTAATTTTTGATGATTGTATTGGAAATGTAAATTTCGATAGTAATATCATGAAAAGATTGTCCAGTACATATAGACATCCAAACTTAACCTTAATTTTCGCAACTCAGTACATTTATCGAATTCCTACAACAATCAGAGAATGTGCAACTTTTTTTTTCACTTTTAAACAAACAAAAATTAATTCATTTAAAGCAATTCAAGAAACTTTCATGAGTGAAAAATCTGTAAAGAACGTTAAAGAATTTATTAATGATGTCACAAAAGAAAAACATAATTTTATTTTAGTGAATGTTTTGGAAGATGATGAAAATAAATATACCATTGGAAAAGCACCTGAAAAATACAAACAATTCAAAATAAAATATTGATCAAATATATAATGGATTATTTATCTTCAGGACTTTATTATGTTTCAAATTACAATATTGTCAATAATGCAAATTTATTTAATTTTTTTGTGTTACAATTGAAAAAACAAACTGAAGATGAAAGAAAACAATTTGTTTCAGAAATGAATTTATTGCTTGGAAAAAAGTTCACAAAGCAATTTAAGTATTACCTTCATGACAAAAACTTGGAAGATTTTTTAAAATGTTTTTAGTAGATCTTTTTTATTTTCTTTAGATATATTATAAATATGTTTACAGAATTGACAGCTTTGATTATAATTTCTTCTTTAACTTGTGTTTCAAGTTTTTTGTCACCATTAGTTGCTGGATGTATTCAATTTTCTCAACGAATTGAAAGAAGTTCATGTTTGGGTTCCAATATCGAGCTCACAAAATATAATGATCTTAAGAAAGATCTTGAAAGAACAAAATCCGTTCATGAGAAGAAGTAGAATATTTTTATTTCACTCTCATCACCCTCATCTCAATAATTACCAACTTCTACGGTAGCTAGCCGCAGTTATATTCTCAAAACGCCAACAAATATTCTTCTTCTTCCAATACGGCTCTGTTTTTTCCTTGCAATCAATCTTGTTTTTTACCAAAATGTTAACCTTCCAAATCACAGACTTTTTTTCCATATTTTCTATTTGTATTTTTTTAATAAATATTTTTATAATTTCGAAGGTTAACAAAGGTAAATTATTTTATGTTTATTTTTGTTCATGGATTGGTATGCAATCAAAAAGTTTATTTTGAAAGTAGATTGTATTCATTAACATAATCATCAAAAGTATTGTCCATTAGTTTTTTCGTGAGAGTACCTTTGGTTGATTTATCGAAATTGTAAATTGGATCAAGTTTTCTTTCACTTTTTTTCTTTGCATTTTCTTCTACATCACTTTTTAACTTAACCATGTCTGTCCATTCGGCTCCGTTGTATTGTAAATCACATTCCTTGTATCCAAACAAACTATTCATAATATTTATTGTTTTACGGAGTTCATGTTTATCATACTTCATTATTTTAGCTGATGTAGGCTTAGTGATTTCAATTTCAATTTCAATGCTTTTTATTTTTTTTTTATGATTCACTTTAACATAAATTTCTCCGTAATTAAGCTGTCTTTCTTCAGGACGAAGTTTCAAAGAACAAGCATAATCTTTGACTAAATCATCATCTTTCTTATTTTGATAAATAGAGTATGAAACAAGTTTATACTCCGGAAACTTTTGGGTTACACATTGTGGGTCAAAGGATCCATCAGAATGTAAAAGAGTAACCATATCAATATCATCACCTTTGGATGCTATTTTTGTCCATTTCATAATCAACGCAGAACATTCAATTAATTTTTTAGTACAAAGACCTTCAATACTTTGATCTGTTTTTTTTGTTATTGCACCTATGCACTGTTGGGATATCTCAAGATAATATTTTTCAACATTTGGATTTTTAGATGGTCCAGTTCCATTGACAATTGAATAATTTGACCCAATATTCATTTTTTAAGTGAATTTTTTAGACCGTCATTGAATGCCTTTTGAGATTTTTTGTCAGAACGTTTCACACTGATAAAAATTCTCTCTTTTTTTGTGTCGTTTTTTTGAAGCCTTTTTTTAAATGTTTCTACAAAACTTGGATTTGATTTTGCATCTTCCAAAATTTCTTCTGCAAACTCTCTGTCACAAACACTTTCTGATATATCTAAAAGATACTCTAATTCAGTTTCATTTAAATCCAATTGGAGTTCTTGGAGTTGATTTTTCAACCACTTCCCAGTTTCCATTTTTTTTTTGTTGAAGGTGAATTGCCAATCATAATTAGTTTAAAAATAGATTCTAAGTAGCCAATAATTTCACAACGTATTTTATTGGCTGAGAAATTTTCATGGTGGAAAGTACTTTCGAGCAAAGTGCCAAACATTGTTCTGTTGAGGTAAATGATGAAGTCAAAAAATTTCTGAAAAGCAACAATTTTTTACTTGAATTTTATGTCATTCTTTCTGAGGTTGAAGCACAAGGCAGAGGAAAATTTTATTATGAAAGTAGTTGTCTATATTCAATAAGGGTTGTGACCACATAAATATTTTGCACGTTGATGCACTTTTAAAGAAAATAGACAAAAGCAAGTACAAGGTTGTTTCTATTTCATTATTCAATCCACACAAAAAAATTGATAAGCTGGCAGCAAAATATCCAGAAAAAAGTTGTGAGAACAAAGATAAAAGAGATAAATCATTCTCTTTGGGGAATTCTATTGAAACTAATGGACTGAATTCCGTAATTTTTAATTAAAATTTATTTTAAAATTAAATACAAAGCTCAAATAATTATCTAAATCCACTATTTTTGACGGTTGTGAAAAGAAATGGATCAACGGTTTTAAAACTCGACGAAAGGAGAAATTAGACTCAATGGTAAAAAATTACTCTTGTCAATTTATTATTGTATAATAATTACTTAAATGTTAACCTTCCAATTCATAAATAATTTGTTGAAAAAACACAAAAATTTCATCTTCTGATTAGTTATAGAATGATTTTATTACGATTTTCACATAAAAAAAGGTTTGCTTTTAAAAAAACCCAAAGTTTGGCATTTTATGAAAATAAACGTTCAAACTCCAAACCATTTTACGTTCATCATTGGTCGAATTATCGGAGAATTTTTATTGGATGCAAATTTATTTTTTTAATGAAACAATAAATTTCGTCTTCTGAGGAGAAAAGAAATGAGTTTTTTTCGTTTCTCATTGTATTTTGAAAACGGGAATTTGATGTTTTTTCTTCGGGTAAATTTTATGAAGACCTTTTTGAACGATTTTTTGTTGTTCTCAGCGGATCAGGAGGCGTGAACCGTTATATGTCAATTCGAGAAAGACCCCACTTACTAAAACGAAACCAAAATAAGATAAAAAACAATTGATTGGTTGAATTGTTGTCCAATCAAATATTATCACTGACAAGAAATGAAACAATCACTTCTTTGCTTTGTAATGTTATTTCTTATAACTGTAACTCAAACTTACTCAAAACAAAGGTGTGGAAACCATCCTTGTGTACCAAATCTTAACTTAATCAATCAAGGAATTGATATGGTGACAGGAGAATTTAAATTACCTCCTTTTGCTACAAAAAAAGGAAAAAACAAAATAAAAACACCAAGTGGAAACACATGGGGTTACTATGATCAACATAAAGTTACAATTGGTGAACAATCAAATACAAAAGAAATATACAGTAATTCAAAGAGCATCACAGAATATCTTCAAAAGCTTACAAGAGTAAATGTTGACAAAGGTGCATGGTTGTCATTATCAAATGAAGTAAAAAGGGTTCGTTCTATCACAAAAGATAAAATTCTGCAATATTCAAGAGTCCATGCCAATTTTGGAGTTTTTAAATTTGAACTGATTCCAAATCAATTACTGAAACCTTCTTATAACTTTTTGGATCAATTGAACAACTTACCTGATGAATATGATGAAGCAAAATATATTGAAGCAATCAAGAAATTCGGTACTCATTTTATGACAGAAGTTACATTAGGAGGAAGACTTGAAACTGAAGTAAGAGTTAGAGATTCTTATGTAAAACTCGTTGGTGCAGGTGAAACATTATATCAAGCCGTACTTGAATTTCAATTTTTTTTGACAAATGAATTTCAAAGAAGAAATGAAAGAAAAGATCCTGGGGCCGATGTTTACAATCAAAATTCTCAAACTATCACAAAAATGGAGGGTGGAAGAAGAGGATTTAGATTTACCGACTACAAAAAATGGGAAAAAACAGTTGAATTTGGTCCTGTCATCATTGATTATAAAGTAAAGAGAATCAGTGAAATGATTGGACGCCATAAAAAGAAGGAGAATTATCTTCGAGCAACTATGAAGTATTTAAAGGATAATGGGATTATAGAATCTGTATAATTCACATTTGGATAATTTGAAAAGTGAAGAAGTTTATTTGACTTATCTTGGATTTTACATAATTTCAATTTATAGATTAGCTCATGAATTTTATCATCATGGGACTTCCAAGTATGATGTCAGATCTGAAAAACTGGAATTGATATTCATCCTGGAGCGACCATTGGTTGTTCATTTTTCATTGATCATAGTACCGGTGTTGTTATTGGTGAAACTACTATTATTAAACAGCATGTTAAGATTTATCAAGGTGTTACATTGAGTGCTGTTCACGTTAAAAAAAATTCATTCGAATATTAAGAGACATCCAACAATTGAAGATGATGTTCCACCAAATTCCTTTGTGTTCGAAAACGAAGTTTATCAATAAAATGGATTTAGATACCCAAGTAATAAGTAAACTTTGAAGATGAATAAATTCATCTATTTTGAAACATTCTTGTTAAAAAAAAAACGAAAAATTTCGTCAATAAAATTTTTATTCATTTTTCTTTGTACCTTTATCAAAGAATGAAGGTACCACAAATCAAATGCAAACTTAACTTTTATTGGTCTTCACAAATCACTGTTGAAATGACCAGTAAAAAGAACCAAAAAAGTAAATGTTTCAAATGATTTACAATTCAAAAAATAAAGTACTGAATGAAGTAGTCCAAAGATATCATGTTCATTGTTTTTGTTCATAAAATCCTAAAATAACTTCCTAATTTTTTGTTTCACTGATATGATTCGTTCCCTCACCACTGTCGTCATTTTGACAGTGTCCCGTGAAGAACAATAAAAGTAAAATCTCCATTTGATTTGTGGTACCTTCATTCTTTCACGAAGGTACAAACAAAAATAAAAATAAATTTTGATTGAAATTGATCTTGAAAATGCAAGTGTTTTGATAGTTGCAAAATTCTTTCTTATGTAGTTTTTGATTTGTCAACTTATCAAATCGACAAACCAACTGTGGTTTGGTTGAGGTCATCTGGCAACCTTCAAACCAGAAAATATGGCTTTGATAACGCCATATAGTGTTTATTAAATCAAATTTAAAAAAATTATCAATTGAATAATAACTATTAGTTTCTCTCTTTTAGAAACAATTGAAAATAAATAAAAAAATGTGATAAATAATGTAAATTCCATCTTGAATAGCAAAATAATATTTGAATTTAAAGTATTTGTAATTTTAAATATATTTTCAATTTTGATTGAAAATTATGATTGAATTGATAAACTTTCGTGATTCATATTTGATTTAATGAACACTATATGGCGTTATCAAAGCCATATTTTCTGGTTTGAAGGTTGCCAGATGACCTCAACCAAACCACAGTTGGTTTGTCGATTTGATAAGTTGACAATCAAAAACTTGATTTTTTGAATTTCAAGATCAAGCGAAAAAGTAATTTGAGGTTTGAGTTATTGAGTTTTGAGGTCAAGAGAATTTTGTTTCTCTGTAATTTTGGCAATAATTGTAAATGGAACAGATTCCGCAATGAAAAATGGACAATTCAAGTTTTCCTCCTTAAAAATTGAAATCCTTAATTTCCATGGATTTTTGTTTCCATTTGATGTACGTGTAAATTTGAAAGATATTTCTTTCTTTGTTAATAAAAATGAAGATTTGTTTTTAGCTCCAGTGATTGGTTTATCTTGTTTTGTTACTTCTTCTCCTTGAATATCAAATACTTGAGTTTGAATATAGATTCTAGAACTCATGTTTGAATTTTCAATAGATAATTGAGTTTTGAGGCTGTTGTTGATCAATTTAATTGATTTATCAGTTTCAAGTAATCCTTTCACAAAAGATACTGAAATATTTTGATCATTTCCTTTAATTATTTGAAAAGCATTTGAAGTAATTTGTTTGTATTTTTTAGCTGGAATTTTTGGTTTTTTGAGTGGTGGTGATTTGTCAGTATCTGGTGGATCTAAAATTTCTTTGATTTCTCTTTTTCTTGAACGAACTTTGAACTTCTTTGATTTCCAAACATCAAAAGGTTCCAGAATCTTTTCATCAATGAATGTTGTTTCCTGGTAAAAGTTGATATCAAGTCTATAAAATTTGTAACCAGAAATAGCAAAAGTTTCTGTAAATTTAAAGCTTAAAGAAAATTTTTGAAAGTCTTGTTTGTGAATATAAAAATTTTGATGCATATCAACTATATTATGTATTTCACTTTCTTCTGAATGTTCTAATTCATTTGAACCGAAAACCTTCATTTTGACAAATAGCTTCTTGTCATGTGGAAATAAATCACCATGTTGAAGTTGAAAATTTAAAGTTGTTTTTTTTCTGTTGTTAACTTCATACATTGGTTCTTCTTCATTTGGTTGAAATGAAACAATGACTTTTGGACTAGCTGGTACTTCAAAAAAATCGTCTGGATTGAACACTTCTTCTTTTAGTTTTCCATCAAATTCTGTTGGTGAAGTTTCTCTGAACTGAAACAAACTTGAACTGTCCCAGACATCATCTGGAGGTGGATATTTTGACATTAATATTGGAATTGAACACAATTGTTCACTTTCTTCTTCTTCAATTGAAGGAAAAAGGAGTTGGCATAAGTCCAACCATGGTTCTTCATTCTCTTTCATGTTCTTTCTGTTGTGGAAAATGATTGGTACAAAATCACCAATCAATATTAGCAAGAAAAATGGAAAATTCCACAATTTTTCAACTAATTTTTTTTTTGAAAATTATGTATTTTTCTAACTTTCCATCAATCTTTCCACTCAAATTATGCTCAAAAATTGTCCAAGTTGTTTCTAAACTACTTTAAAAAAAATAATGGTTAAACTAGAAACTAGAAATTGAAATGATTAATGAAATGTTATGATGAATAAAATTGAAGTGATTGATAAACAATTGAAAAGATGAATCAAATTAATTGATTGAAATCTGTAATCCTTCCTGAGGTCTTTAAGATGAATGTTTACAAAAAACATCAAATGAATGGATATGTTTAGGGTATGATTTAATTGAACAAAATTCGTAGGGAAATTAAAAATGGACTGAAATTCATTTCCTGGAGATTCGAATTTCAATTTTCAAGAAGATTCAAAACAAAAATTTAATTTGAAATTAAATAAAAGAAAAAATTATTGATTCATCAAATTGTCCAATTTGATCATCATTTGAACTTTAATAAATCACAAGTAAACTTGAAATGGAACAAGATAATTAGCATTTTGAGACACTTTAGCGCATCCACTAAGTAATTTGAACTTCCCTTCATCGGTCAATAAACTATTTCTTTCTAAATTTAACATAATCATGGAATCACTCTTTGAAATTGAATCAACCAAAATATCCAAAGTATCATCAGTTACTTTATTGTTACAAGCAAAGAAAATTGAAAAAACTGATTCAGGTGATTTAATAAAATCACAGATTGAAACAAATCCCTTTGGTGAAATTGAATTTGAATCAACATTCAATGCTGTCAAAGTATGATTCTTTTCCAAACCATTCATAATTTCATTCATACCTTCATCACATAGTTCATTGTTTGACAATTGCAAAGTCACAATAGATTTATTTTCTTTTAAAATTTTTGAAATTTTTGAAGCGCCTTTTGGTGTGATTTGATTTGACGACAAATTCAAATGAAACAAATTATTAGAATTTAATAGTGAATCAACAAGCAACATATTAAGGGAATCATCACCTAATTGATTCGTTGAAAGATCTAAATGAGCTAAATTTTGAGTCAATAAAGAACCTAATAATCCACTTTGATCAAATTGGTCGGAAAAATTTGGCATCCAATCATTGAATTTCGAAACATCTTTGATCATTGAATTCTTTCCAATTCTATTTCCACTGATTTTCAAAATAGTAAGTTTTGATGTCAAACATGACTGTAAACAATCTAATGATTCTGATTTCAAATCACATTCATTAACATGTAGTGTTTGAATATTATTCAAATTTTGAAAAACTTCCATCACTCCAAAATCACCAATAGGATTGTTTTTGAGATTCAACTCTTGAAGCGTGAAATTTGTTTTCAAAGCTTTTCCAATGGCAGAAATACCAATCCCTGAGATATTATTGTATGCAAGATCTAAGACACCAATCGAAACATTTTTTGACAATGCTTTGGAAAGTGAAATAGCACCCAAATCTTCAATTATATTTCTCCGAAGACCAATATGATATAGTGTTTGATTTTCATTCAAAATATCAGCAAGTAAAGAAACTCCATAATCTCCAATTTGATTTCTTTGAAGATCTATCTGGGTAAGTGATACATTCTTCTTTAATCCTTTGGAAATGTACTCAATTGCTTCATCATTCATATTAGTTCTTGCAATACTCAAGAGCACTAAAGTTGTATTTTTCTCGAGTATTTCTTGGATCAAATTTGCTGATTCTACCCCCAATGGATTGAAATCCAAAATTAATTTTGTCAACATATGATCATTTGAGATTAAAAATTTAGTCAAATTTGAAAAGCCATCAGAAATATTACATGAGTTAATATCTAGATGATAAAGACCTTTTAATTTAATTTCTTCCTTAAATAGGAATGATACATCTTCTTGTGAACATTTTCTTAAATCTAAATTGTTTAGTGTTGTATTATTGGTATTCAACAATGATTGAACACCCTCATAGGTTAATTTATTGTCTTTCAAAATCAATGTATGTAATGTGTTATTTTTTTGCAGTGCTTTAGATAATTCAACTGCACCAAAATAGGATACTTTGTTCCATCTAATGTCTAAAGTCCTCAATTTTGATTTTTCAAAATAATTTGCAATGTGAGTTGTACCTGAGTCGGCAATGAAACAAGAAGATAAATCTAATGTTTTTAAATGTTCTTTTGGTAGATTTTTTAGGATGTTTTCTATTCCATCATCTGTGATTCGTCCTCCTCTTAAATCAATTTCTTTCAATTCTTTAATAGTTGAAGTAGAATTTGAAAATAAAATTGATCCATTTTTACCAATTCTAGCTCCTCTAGTTTTGAGATATTTCACATCATCATTGATTTCATTGGATAGAATTTTTCCAAGATGTTGTTCGAATTTGGAATTTAATTTTTCATCTGTCATGAAATATCCTTTTTGAATTTCACTTTCATCAAAATAGCTTTGTTTGAATTCCAATTCTTTTTTTTTGATAATTTTTTTGCTTTGGAAATTAACATAATTTTTTAATTTTCCTTTTGGAATGATTTCTTCATTAATTTTAGTTTTTAGAACAAAAATCATATCATCTTGAGGTATTCTGTAACTTAATCTTCCTCTCATTGTTAAATTTTTTACAGGCCATTCTAAACCATCATCTGATGAAATTATCCAAACTCTAACATCCAATGAAAATAAACGATGAATTGCACCACAAAAAGCAGACAATGCATAATCAGCTGCATTCTTATATTTCTTGTGATAACCCTTTTCATAGAAATGATTCAAATATTTCTCTAAATCATCAAAATCTTCCAAAGACTGAATCAAATTTAATTTATAAAGTAAAATGTTTCCTGCTTCTGCTGATTCTTTAATAATTTTTGTTTCCTTTAAATCATGGCCACAAATACCAATAAATTTTGTTTTTTTAAAGTTAAAATTTTCTTTTTTCAACAATTGAAGTGACCTCCCTGCATTGTCCATGTCAATCAAAATAATATCATCAACATCATTTAAATCACTCAAAATAGAGCACCACCATGATTTTTCTTTTTTTTTAAATTGAACACCATAATGATATCCCCATATGAAATATCTTATAAAATCTTGAAATTGTTTTGAAAGTGTATAAACACCATCTTGAGAATTTGTTATTGAATTTTCGTTCATTTTTTCATTATTTTTTAATTCCAATTCTTCTGATGATAAAATATGAGCAAATTCTTTATAATTTGTTAAGCCATATAATTTCCACCAGAACTCTTCGTATAACAGCTTGTAGAGTTTTTCAAAATTAATAAATTTGTGAAATTTTTCTAATTTTGAATTAATTCTTGAAATAAAGTTTTTAGAAGCTTCTTTCCATGATGAAGTTGACCAATTTGTTTCCAAAAGGTTTTTTTCAACTAACACTTTTGAAAATTCTTCTAAAATAATTTTTGTTATTTCTTCGAGAGTGGATTTATCAAAATCCAGTGGAAAATTAAATACTTCTTTGAATTCATATTCAAAGCCAACCTTTTTCGGAAATCTTTCTTCACTGACACCAAGCAGTTCTTTCAACCTGTTCCACAAACCCATTAGTTTATAATTTTATCCAATAATAAATAGTTTATTTTTAGAATCAGATGTTAGAGCAACAAATGTTCTTTTTTCACATTAATCATAATACTTTTGTTGTCTTCTTGATTTTTTTTCCGAGTTCAATTTTTTCTCCTTCAATCTTTGAGCATCTCCTTTTTTTGTTCTGTTCAAATTAATTTTTCGTACTTTTGGTACAATTGTAGCTTCTTCAATTATCTTTTCCAACTTTTTCATTGCATCTTTCAAGCAAATTCAGTTGATTTTTTTTTTTTACCATTAATGTTTTGTTCTTGTGTTCTGTAAACACTTGAAGTTAGTTGAAATTCTCCATTCATGTTTATTTTATTTGGATACAGCTCATTTAATCTTTTTTTTATGTGTTCTGTGATCCAGTCAGCTGATTCAATGTGGAATTTTAGTAAAACTTTTGTGTTGACTTTGTTTACATTTTGTCCTCCTGGACCTGAGCTTCTCATAAATTCAAAATTCAGTTTGTTTTTTGGTATATTTGAGTTGAATAAAAATAAAAATTTTTTAAACATGACACAGACGAAAATTGAACCATGAAATTATCCAATTGCCTTTCTGGAAAAAAACAAATGAAAAGTTTGAAAATTGGATCAAATTTTTATTGAATTTTTGTAATACGATTGGAGAATTAAGATATGGCAAATTTGAATTCCAAAAGAAAGAATTTCAGCTGGTTGTTTCGTTCCAGGTGGAAATTGATCAACAAAAAAGAGCAATCCAAAGAATAAAGTTGTCATAGGAAAAAACAATGACAAATAATTTTACAATAACTGGTCATTTTTCAAAACGATACCATTGGCTAACAAATGGGTAATCAAGCCAGTAAGCTACAAACAAAACAATTGACAAATCTTTCAATCAGCTTTTTCATTCCAAAACGATGATATACCTGTACACAATTTTGATAATGTACCAAAAACCATAAAAGATTATACAGCCACTTTCAATCATATAAATTATTCAATTTTAATTTACGGAGGTTATCCAGGAAAGGATAATCATGTATATGAACTATCCATGAAAAAGAAAGAATGGAATATGATTGAAACAAATGGAAAATCACCAACTTCGCGATACGGACATACAGGAACTCTTCATCATGAATTTTATTTTATTTTTGGTGGAACCACTCCAGAAGACAAAAAATTGAATGATTTACACTTTTTAGATTTAAATACTTATAAATGGACAGAAGTTGAATATAAAGGAAATCCACCTTCACCAAGAAGCAATCATTCATCAGTTTGGTATAAAAACACAATGATCATTTATGGAGGTGAACAATCATCAAAAAAAGTTTTTTCTGATTGTTTTATTTTCAATTTTTCAACACTTTCATGGAGTCCTTTAATTATAAATGAAACAATTGGTAAAACATTTCCAAGAAGAAGTTCACATTCTGTTTGTATATATGGAGACCAAATGATGATTTTTGGAGGAAAAGATTCATCTAATTTACAAAATGATACCTATTTGTTAAATTTAGATAGAAAAAAAATCTCCAAATTGAAAACAAAAAATGAACCAACTAAAAGAATCAAAGCTAATTTATTAACTCGAAGTGGTATTGTAATTATGTTTGGTGGATTTATTGGTTCACAAAAGAAACCTCAAAATTATTTGTATATGATGAGATTAGATAATTTAAAATGGGTTAAAATTGGTTTAGGTGATGAAGTTATTAAAAACAAATCATATCATTTACTGTTTTCCCAAGGAAATTTAGTAAGAAAATTATGAATTAAATTGAAGAATTTACTTGGTGGAGATGATAAATTTCAATTAATTGATCAATTATTGACAACTAATTTGGATGAGTATATCAAAATGATGAGTGTACCATATTCAGAATTAGAGATTGATAAACAAATTGCTGAAAATGCATTTGTCAGAGTTTTTGAAGGAAAATGGAGAAATCAACCAGTAGCCATCAAAGAGATTAAAGATCCTTCAGATCCTGAAAAAATTGAGAAATTAATGGAACAAGCAAAAATTTTGAAAAAATTGAAACATCCTTGTATTACTGAATTTAAATGTTTTGTTGCTGAAGATCCACATTATTGCCTTGTTTTACAATTATCTTCAGGATCGATATCAAATTTTCTTCATCATAAAGAATTAAAATTATCCATTGATGAATTGATCAAATTCACTTTGCAAATAGCTAATGGTTTGAAATATCTACACTCATTAGATTTAATTTATGGTGTTCTCACAACGAGAAGGTAATTTTTTAATCTTTCTAAAAATAGAATTCAATTCAATGAAAATCATGTCATTTTATCTGATTTCTTTTTAACATATCATTCTTATGTTAAAAATGATGTTCTTTTAACAACAGAAATTATTGAAAAAGTTGTTGGATGTCCTTACTTTGTGGGTCCAGAAATTCTTAAGGGAAAAAAACCAACACCAAAAAGTGATGTTTTTTCATTAGGAACTGTAATGTATGAAATGTATTCAAAAGCAAGATTATCTCGAGATAAATATGATACTGAAAAAGTTGTTAAAAGAATCATCGAAAAAAATGAAAGAGCATTATCTAAAAATAAATTAAACACTTTAATATTTGACAATGAAGATGACTCAAAAGTTGTCAAGTTTTTAGAGATTATTCAAGAATCTTGGAAAACAAATCCTGAAGAAAGACCTGATTTATCAGATATCATTGATACTTTGAAAGAGTTGTCTGGTGAAAAACTTCATTTACTATCAAAAGTTGATGAAACAAAAGATTCAAAAAATTCCAGTTTTTCAGAGAAGTATGAAATTGTGAAACAAATTGGGATTGGTGGACAAGCTAGAGTTTATAGAGTTGTTAGAAAATCAGATGGAAAAGAATTTGCTTTAAAGAGATTCAATGAAACTCCATTCAGTGAGATCAACAAAGATTTCCAAGAAATGAGATCCTATGTAGGTTTAAGTCATCCTTCTATCCTTTCTGTTGTTGATTTCTTTTTATCATCAAAATCAAATACAGAAGGTTATTGCAGCTTAAGTAAAATTCAAAAATATTTAGTTAACTAATTCTGACTGAATAGATATTGTTATGGACTTTTGTGATGATGGTGACTTATATAAAATCATTAAACAAAAAGAACCAATTAAAGAAGAGGTCTTAAGAAATATTCTTATTCAATTATTTGATGGTCTTGCTTATCTTCATTCGAAGTCTATTATTCATAGAGATATAAAACCGAATAATATCATGTTGATATCTGATGGAACAATAAAAATTGGTGACTTAGGATTAGCAAGAGAATCAAATGAAGAATCAGCAACAACATTTTGTGGGACAATTGAATACATGTCACCTGAACAAAGAACTGGATTACCTTATGATTTATCAGTTGATGTTTGGGCTGCAGGAATGATCGTTTTTGAATTATTGATTAAAAAGAGAATGCATTATTCAAAATTTATGAAAAGAAAACAAGATTATTTAGATGAATGTTTTGATCCAATTAGAGATAAATACTCAAAAGATTTCTTTGATATTGCATCTTCTTGTTTATCACAAAATTCTACACAAAGACCAACTGCAAAAGAAATCTTGAAAAAATTGAAAGGTGAACATGATCAAATGGAAATTCCAACAAATTTGATGACAGATAATTTTGATGATACTACATATGCTCCAGAAGACAATACAGAAGATGATGAAACAGCAACATCATTGATAAGTTCTTTTTCAAGTGAAGATGATAGACATCATCATAAACCTTCAATTTCTTTGATCATGGATGATGGTTTGCAGAGTGTTCTTTCAGAAAAATCACCAAAAATGTCTTTTGATAGTTCAATGTCTCATTCATTTGATTACTCAAAAGACAATAAATCATCACAAGGAAGTGAAGAAAACAAAAGGAATTCCAAAGAAATATCTCCTTTTTATATTTCTTATTCTTCAAGATATTCATTTATCAATCCATCAAAAGTGTATGGCCACCGAGAAGTTATTCAATGGTCAAAAAAAAGAGTTGGGAAATGGTTGAATGAAATGAATCTTGGAATTTATGAAGAAGAATTTATGAAAAATGAAATTAATGGGGAAACTTTATTGGAATTGAATGAAACTTCAGAATTTTTACAATTTTTGAACATTCGAAAATTGGGACATATTAAAATGATACAAAAATACATTCAATTGATGAGAGAGTCAAGTGAATAAAATTCAGAACTCAGAACCTTTTTTTTTTTAAATAAATGTTTAAATTTTTCACAAGAAACATTTATGAAGAGCATGTTAAGTGTAAGTCTTTTGCCCATTCAGGTGGAAAATCAGCATAGTCTTCATACTCTTCTTTTTCATCAAATGGTGTTTTCATTATCTCCAACAATTTATTCACTTCAGAAAAATCTCCATTTTTAGCTTTTTGAATTGCAGTTTCCAATAAATGATTCCTTAAAACGTATTTTGGATTTACTTTACACAGTTCAACAGATCTTTCTAAATCATTGTTATTCCCCTGTTCTATCAATATTTTATCATATTTCATTAACCAAACAGTAAATTTTTCTTGAAATATTTTTGAAGAATTTTCAAAGAGTTCCATAAATTTTTCATGTTTTCCAATTTCATAATGTGAAATTCTTCTGAAAAATATTGTGAAATCTATTCTACAATGATGAAGAATTGACAAAAGTGTATAAATCAATTTATCATCATTCTTTAATCCTAACTTTTGATTCATTAGATATTCATATTCTTTCTTGAAAATAACATTATAATTATCAATTTCTTTCTTTATTTCTTCTTCATTTTCAATCAAAGGTGAAAGTGCAATTCCCAATTTTTTCAAATTCCATAAACCAATAGAAGGTTGTTTTGAAAATGAATACCTATCCAAATCATCAGAACAATTGAAAACTTGATCTTCATTATAATCATCCAAAAATCCAAAAGGACCATAATCAAAAGTTAATCCTAAAATTGACATATTATCTGTGTTCATAACTCCATGAACAAATCCAAATGCTTGCCATTTTGCAATCATTTTTGCAGTTAATTCAATGACCGATTTTAAGAAATTTAAATACCTTTTTGAATCTTCTTTTTCAACTAAAAGCTCAGAAAAATGATTTTCAATGGTATAATTGGTTAATTCTTTTAACATGTCAAATAATTTTGAATAGTAATAAATTTCGAAGGAACCAAAACGTATATGTGATTCAGCAATCCGCATCACAACAGCTACTGTTTCTTTTTTTTCTCTTTGAATTTTCATATCACTACCAATTAATGATAGAGCTCTTGAGGTTGGAATTCCAAGATAAAACATTGATTCTGAAGCAAGATATTCACGTATAGAACTTCTTAGAACAGCTCTTCCATCACCCATTCTTGAAAAAGGTGTTAAACCAGCTCCTTTTAACACTAAATCATATAACTTTTTATCAGAAGGAGCTTGTACATCTCCCAATAAAATAGCTCTTCCATCACCAAGTTGTGGTGTATAATAACCAAATTGATGTCCTGAGTATATCATTGATAAAGGCATAGCCGTTTTTTGTATTTCATTTCCACAAAAATAATTAATTTCTTCTTCTTTGTATTTGATACCAAGATATTCACCTAATGTTTTATTAAATGATATTAAATAAGGAGATGGTATTGAAGTTGGTAATACTTTCCACCAAAATTTTTTTTCAGTGAGAAGACTTGAGAATGAATTGATGAAAATAATGTTCATAAAAAAAAATGAAAATGATTGGTTAAACTCCTCATTTGGAAAAAGAGATTTGGTGAGAATGTCAAACTTTTTCAAAGATTCAAAAAATGAAATCATTCAAATTGAATCTTTGAACTTGGTTCTTTGATACATAATTTATGTCAGCATAGCAGATATAATCTAATTTGGAAATAGCATGAAATGAAGAATGATAAACATTTGTGCATATTTGTATATAGATACATGAATTAGTTTCATGTACAAACTGGTCAATCTTCTTTTAAAGTTCATCGAAAATTGAAATAAGTTCTCCAAATAGAGAATCAATTTCTGATTTCTTTTGATGTTTGTTTAAAGGTTCTTTGAGTTCATTTTCGGTTTTTCTTTTGTTTTTTTTCATTGGAACTGTTTCGTCTTTGTTTTGTGAATCCACGATGATTGGTGGAGATTCAACAACACAAACATTAACACCTTGATAAAAAAAAAGAAATTTCAAAATGTGAAATTCTTTTTTGTCTCTATTTGATGATTTTACTTGATAAGAAAGTGAGTAACTTCCAGAACAAAACATAAAATCGAATAAATTTTCAGTTTCATCAATGGTGATGTATGTTTTTGGATTAACCTCTTTTTCAAAATGTGCTTCAGTGGATAAATGAACAAGTCTCTCTAACTGAATAAAAACTTTCACTTGTGATTCGTAAAATTCACTTATTTGGATATTTAACGTTGAAGGCATGCTTCTATTCTTTAAAGTCATCACCAAAATATCGGTTCCATATGCAGTGTCGATATGTAACGCTCTATGGTGAAGATTTACTTGAATGTTTGGGTTGTCTGAGTGAAATCTGCATAGTCTTGTTGTTTCATCAAAAGTTTCTTCTTTGACTGTGTTTCCATTTTTTTTGTTGATTTTTTCAATTTCAAACTTTGGATAATTTGAACCAAGTTTCATGGCTTCTTTTGCTCTTGTTATTGCTGACATAAATTTTTTGTATGAAAAAAATCTAATAAATTGGACCAATAAAAGACAAGAAGTGGTCTGTAAATTTACAACAAAAAAACTATTCATTATTCTTCAAAATTTTCATAATATATTCATATCCATAAAATCCAGCAGCATTAGCTGGAAATGATCGAATTAACACTGGAAGAGTCCCACGATAAAGATGTTTGAAAGATTTTTGACTTTTAATGATAGTTATAATCCCAATTTTGTTTTTAGTTTCACTTTGAATTTTTGATTTAACTGTATCCAATGGGATAATAACCAACCAAGTCATCATTCCAGAAATACCACCTGAAAAAATAACTCCTAAATTGTTTGATTTTAAATATTCATAAGTGCTGAAATATACACCTCTTCCAACTGTGTCTCTCAAAATATTTGATGTTATGCCTCTGTAAATGCCTTTGAAACCTTCTTCTTTGAATATCATTTTTCCGAGAGACAAAGGACCTTTATAAGTTGATGTATATTGAATTTGTGTTAATATTTTTAATCTTTCAAATGGTGTTACAAATAAGGATGAAACAAATCCAGCAAAACTACCTGATAAAAAAATGTTTTTGAAATTCTTCTTTTTCTGTTGATTTTTTGCAAAAGTATAACTTGAAAAAACAATTGAATTCATCAAAGAAGTTGATAGTAGCGGTGATGTAACTCCTTTGTAAAAACCTACAACTCCTTCTTTTGTTAAAGTTTTTCTAACACAATCAATGACACCTTTGAACTCATTTGAAGTTTGGAGTCGAACTTTGACAACATCAAAAGGATGTCCAACCATAGTTAAACAAAATCCACTTCCTGCTCCAGCTAAAACATTCTTCCAATTTGACTCTACTGACATTTCATTGGTGAATAAAAAAAAGGTTTTATTTCGAATTTCTCACTTTTCCTAATATTTGAACAGCAGAAGATTTGACCATTTCTCCAGTTTTTATACCCCAAAAACTTAATAAACCTTCATAACCACCAACTTCATATTCTTTCTCTGTTGTAAAATAACCCATCTGAAAAGTGGATTAAAATTAAAAACTCTTACATGATTGTTTCCATATCCAACAATATAAATATTATTGTAGCCCATTCTTCTGCCTTCAGCTCTTATTTGATGAGCTATTTCTTGAATAGCTTCACCTGGAAGTGTCACAAATCCATGAGTTTGTCCTAATGAAGTTAATTGAATTCCAGTAAATCTTGGTTTATTTTCAACCCATCTATCACCTAATCTAACATTTGCTGTACAATTTAACATTCTGGAATGACATAAACCACAAATATTCATCCATCCACCATCAGTACAATTTGAAACTCTTTCAATTGTCAAATTCATTTGTGTGAGACCGAAATTTTGAACAACGCTATCAACTTTAATATCTAATTCAGGTGATGTTTCAATAAGTTTTCTACGTTTTTCAATTTCTTCAGCAAATTTTTTTGAACCATCAAATTTTGGTTTGTTGTCACACATTCCATTTCCTGGAGCAGCATCTCCTGCAGCACCATTCTTTTTTAAAATGTTATCTGATTTTTTATATTTACCATGAAAATTGCAACTCCTAAACCTTTTTCTTCAATTAATTCATTTGCAACACCCATAACGTCTCCTGATAATTGCATCAATCCTGAACTGTGACAAGTACCATGAATAGCAAAATTCCATAATGTGGCAACTGGTTTTCCTTCCAAGTCATCAACTCTAATCAAACCAAGTTGTGGATCAACAGATGTTTCATTTACACTTAATTTTATGTTAAAAATAATAAAATATGATACTGTGGTGAAAATCTAGCTCTTCTATTTTTACTAAAACCAATAAGCTCTGATCTTCCAATTCCAACTTTTGCAGGTTTTAAATTTTTTTCTGCCATAATCATACATTCTGCAAGTCTATCTGTAATCAAATTAGTGACTTCAATATTGAAAAGATCTGTAGCAGGAGCTAATGACCAAAGTAAATCTTGTGAAACAGCACCAAAACTTGCATGAGTACTAATAAAGAAAATGTTAAAAAAAAAAAAAGTTACTGAGATGCTCCAAAGACAGTGCTTGAAAGTGAAGTTTGTAAACCTCTTGCTTTTGCTTTATTATAAGCTTTTTCACTAAAAAAATTAGTTTCTTTTTTTATAATGTTACGTGAAATAACCAGAACTGCCAATTGAATCCAAACCAACAAAAAGTACACTTTTTGAGGAACTTTTTAAAACCAAACATTTAGCGTATATTTGGTCTAAATAACCAGTTGATGGTTTCATAAATGCTGTATATTTTGTAAATTTTGGTAAAGGCCATCCATCAACTTTTCTGTTTGAAAAACCTGCAAGTGGAACTCCAATAGGTGGTTTTAAGTTCATTGAAAATGCACCTGCTTGAACATTGTTCTGATTGACAAACTTGGCAAATGCAGATTCGTCAGCATTAAGACTAACGACAAGAACAAATAAGATGAGAATTTTTAACATTTTTGTCCAATGAAAATCGTTCAGAGCTTCTAAAACTTGAATTTATTCAAGTATTGAATAATTTTCAAATATATCTGAGTAAGTGGTTGAACAACATTCTTGATAAATGATTTGTCGGATCAAGATTTTTTCATTAAGCCAATGATTCATAGTCAGTTAACAACAAACGTAATACCTGGTTCAAACCAACCTAGTTCCAAAATTTCAAGAGGAAGATGTGACTTCAGTTCATCAAATATTTCAGCTTCAATAACACAAAACAAATTAGAAGAATTTGATTCAAACACAGTCACAATAGAAACAACAAACAGATCAAAAGGAAGCAAAGCAACATTAACCATTGATTTTACAAGAATTCAACATCAAAATTTATGGGTGGTCATGAAAATGTGTTCAAAAGTTCAAAATGATCAAGGAAAAGAAACAAATGACAAATCTTGTGAAAATATTTTCACTTTAGACAACAAAGAAACATTTGAATATGAAATTCCTATCAATCAACAAAAGAAAACATTTCAACTTGGATGCACTAAAACAAATATCGCAAAAACCAACCCACTTTACAAATTAAGAATTTATATTTTTGATGAAGACCCGAACTTTGCTTTTCTCAGTGATGAACTTCAAAACAAACCTATTGTATTGGATTCACCATGGATTAGAGTAAGTTCAAAAATGTCTTCAAAAAAAAGAAAAAGAACTTCAGTTGAAACTTGTTCAAAAATTCAAAAACCCAATTCGGAATAATTTATAACAATTATATCAAAATGAATTCAAACCATGCATTTTTGCAAAATATCAACTTAAATAACTTAAATAACTAATTTACAAATTAACAGACACTATTGATTTAATCAAGAACCAGGTTCAACGTTTTAAATTGAATCATTTCATTTTAATCCTTTGAACATTTTCTCACTGATTGCCAAATTAATTGTTTAATTTCGAAAAAAGGTAAAAAAAAAAAAATTAAAAAAAAAATTCTACCTGGACATAATGCCATCCAAATAATTTAGTAAGTATTTGAAGTGAATAGGTTTGAAAAAACAGCTCAAAAAATCAAATTTCAATTTGTCCAACAACTGACAAATAATTCTGATTCGTCAATTTTAGTTATTCAAATCCATGCAAAGACCAAGTTCAAAAGTTTTATTAATCGGTGATTCAGCTGTTGGAAAATCTTCTTTATTGATTAGGTATTGTAAAAATGAGTATCATGAAAAGTTACCTTCAACAATTGGTCTTGATTTTTTTGATAAAAAAATACCTGTCAAAGAAGAAACTATGAAGGTTAAAAAAAAATATTTACTCATACTTTAAAGCAGATGCAACTATGGGGTAATTTTTTTCTTCTGTTCATTTCAAACTAGACACAGCAGGTCAAGAACGATTTATGTGTGCAACTGACGCATATTTTAGAAGCGCCAAAGGAGTTTTGATTTGCTACGATGTAACAGAAGAAAATACCTTCAATAGTAATTTAAATCTTTAAGTTTTGATTTTTTCAAGATGTTGAAAAGTGGTTAAAAATACTTACAACACAATTGCCAGAAGGAAGATTACCCTTGTACCTTGTTGGAACTAAGACTGATTTAATTCACAGAAAGGTTGTATCAACGATTATGGGGCAGGACAAAGCACAAAAATATGGAATGAAATTCTTTGAAACCAGTGCAAAAGATAATGATAATATTGATGATATGTTTAATGAAATGGCATTTGATATTGTGGAAGGATATGATAAAGAAGAAACAGAAGGAGATATAATACCTCATATTAAACTGGTTGAAGATGATGAACAGCCAAATGTCTGTTGTTCTTTTCAAATACCAACAAGTGACTCAGAAAAGAGCACTTCAAATTCAATTTCAATCAGTTGGAAAGATAGAGTTAAAAAAAAGCTGTTAAAAGCTGGTATAAAATATGATCCTGATGACCTTGATGATTGGTGCGATTTGAATACTATAATCAACAATTTCAAAAATGAAAATGAAAATAATTTTAAAACAAGTTTAGTTTTCAGTGAATTTGAAAGAAAAGATGTTATGTTTGAGCCTTCATTCATGATTCCGTTTCAATATTTTCATCTTGGTATTCAAATTGGCAATTGGGTAATGATTTGTAATTATTTTTAACAACATTCAGTATTTGGAATGGAATAATAGTTCAATAGTTGATAAAACATTGAAAAAAACATCAATTTTAGTGATGGATCTTCCTATTAAGAAAAAATCAAATGAATTAATCAAAAATGTTTGTGAAATTATCAAACGATTCAATGAGTATTATTATTTTGATTCAATCATGAATTCCTATAATTTTATTGAAAATATCATTGAAAAAGGAATGGGATTAGATTTAAACCAAATTTTCAATTCAAAACTTTTGCAAGAAGTTATTCTCTCTATTCAAAATTCAGGAATTTATAAAACTGAAAAATTGTTTGCTGATCATCAAAACTTGTTGAAAATTAAAAATCATGAAGAATTTGATATCACAGTTCAGGAATTAATTGATTCAAAAATGGATCCAGAAGAAGTATCATTTTTGGAAATGTTGGATAACTCTTTTTGGTACAATAATCCAAGCGGTAAAGAATACAGTACAAAAAAATGTCCATTTAAAAAATAAAGATTTTAGGTAATCTACAAAAAGCTTACAACACTGATAAATGTTGTAAATTTGCCTGGATACATTCTGGTAGAACAAGGATCAATATCTAAGGATTTTAAGTAAAGATGATTCTTGGATTGAATCTTGTACTTTCCAAAAATCCTCCAAAGAAAAAACAAGAATTGGGTTATAGATTTTGATCTCAGATTAATTCAAATATACAAATTAAATATTTAAATCAACAAAGTTGAATGACATTTGGATGCCAAGTTAAAATGTCAGAAAAATCATTCAAACTAAGGCCCAACTTACAATTTTGTATTTGAAGAATCCTTTATTCAATTTTCTGACCAATTTAATTCCCCTTTTTCTTTCATTTCATAGAATATTTGTTGAGAAGCAATGGTGGTAATAGCAGGTGCTAAACACCAACCAATAATTGGAATCAACAATAGAATCATGAAACAAAAACCAATTCCAAAGTAAATTCCTCTATGATTTGATTCAAATTCAATCATTTCATTATCACTCACTTTTTTTCTTGTGATGAAAATATCAACAAAAGGCCATGCACAAAAATAAAAATGCATCAAAATGAAAATGAAATATCCAAAAAAAGTTGAATAAGGAACCCATGCGATCAATTGAAGAGCAACTGCGTAAATTAATGTAACTCCAAATTCCATTGGAAAGTTTCGGAAGACTGAACCACACAATGAGCAACATTTAAAATTCAAACGGATTTCATTTTCTTCATTTTGATTGTTTGTTTTCTTCATTAGATTTTCAGCTTTATAACCTAATCTTCCAAGTGGAAATCCGATAATCACCAACAGTGATGTTTTCAATGAATAAAGAACAGCTGAAGTGGTTAACATTGGAAGCATTATCGAAATGGTTACATCCCAATAATATGAATAACTTTGGTGTATGTGTTAAAACTTTTTTTTTTCTTACGTTCTCATAACTTCAAGTAAATCTTCAAAAATGCGAAAAGATTCTAAAAAGAAAATCACAACAACTAACATAAATTCAATTAAAAATTAATATTACAGGCATATGTTAAACAAAAATATATAATTCCAAAAACAGCAGGAGCACTTTTTTTTTTTAATTTTTTTTTTGTTTACAAAAGCCATTCCCAGAGTGTATCATTATTTAGAAGAAATTTTGATGCTGATATATGTGATTTTATGGTCAGATTGAAGTCGGAAAAAAAAGTTTTCAGTTTGAAACCAACTGTTCTTTGTTGTTCGGTCATATAATTGGTGGATGATGTTCAAAATTGATGAATGTAAAATACTTTCAATAGGGAATTCACCAGTATACCAGTACTGGTTTGACAAATTTTCGTAATTTCTTCAAAAATTAAGACAATTTATTTTACCAAAATTCAGTGTTTTCTTTAAAAACAAAAGTCCACCAGCAGTTTCAGGATGCGTTTTGCTTCGAAGTTTGGCTACTATTCTACCCATGGATGAAAAACCTCTTTCACTCGTCGTGGATATTGTCACACTTCTTTTTAGGTTAATTGTTTCTTGGATCATTTCTTTTAGTTCGTTGAAACTTGGTGTCACTACTTTTCTCCATGGTTGAAAGTTTGTTTAGAAATTCTTTCTGATCTTCTTTTGGGATTTTTAACTTTGTTCTCATTTCTCTTTCTTTTCTTTTTATTTGAATCTTTTGTTTGTTTTCACGTGTTCTTTTTCCTTTTTCTTTCTTTTTCTTGCCATTTTCTTGCCAATAAAAATTTTTTGACAAAAATACTCCAGTACTGGTACCAGTATACTGGTGAATTCCTAATTGAAAGTTTGCTAGTTTAAATTAAACCATTACTTCTCAAGATTGAAAATTTTAACCAATAAGATTATTCTAATTTTAGATATCCAACTCGTCGGTTAAATTATGCAAGAACAACACAAAGATACTTTTAACTTCAACTTTTCTGGTTTAACCATAAAAGACAACAAAAAAAAACCGAAACAAAAACCTAAAAAAAAAAAACCAAAAATTGAAGAAAATGAAATTGATGAAGAAAATAGACAAAAAATTAAAATTCAAAAGAACCAAAAGTACAAAAAGATTTATAAAGAAACACTTGAAACTGAAGTTCATTACTCCAAGTTGGTAAACTTCAAAATAGAAGATGTGAAAACAGAAAATTTGGATTACACAACAACTGATTTATCAGAAATTAAAAGAAAGAACTTTGCATATTGTGCATCAAAAAATGGTATTATATTCATTTTTGGAGGTGAAACATTTGAAGGGAAAAGTATATTTTTCATTGGTTAATTTTTTATTTCCAGAATTGAACGATTTGATATTTTATGAAGACTCGGAATGGTATTCAATTGAATTTAATGAAAAAGGTGTTCATCCTCCTTATATGAAAAACCCATTTATGTGGACTTCAGGTGAAAATTTACATCTATTTGATTGTGAAAATTTATTTGAATATTATACATTACAGGAATTCACAGGAGATGAAAAAAGATGGAGAAAACGTTTTTTTGATTTAGATGATATAAATGACTTCGAAATTTATGAAAATTTATTCAAAAATTTGAAAAATGTCACACCTGTCATTCACAGCAGTGGAGTTTATATTTTTGGTGGGATGCTTGATGAAGGATTGGTATCAAATATAATGATCAAAATATTATTTAAATATACATTCAAGATTGAAATATTTGATCCATATGAAAAAAGAAAAAGAATTGGTGCACAGTTTGCCGAATCAATAATCCCAGATGCCAGATATAATTATTCTTGTTTCAAAATGAATGATTATATTTATTATTTTGGAGGTCAAAATGGAAATAGATATTTCAATGATTTCCTTATTTTTGATACTGTGAATGAATTATTTGAATCAGTTTTTACATCACAGAGTTTACCTCCGTTAATCAATGCAAAAATGTTTTCTCATAAATTTGAAGAACAAGATCCTGAACAATATTTTTATATTTTTGGAGGAATGAATCAAAAAATGGAAATGCAGAATGTCATTTATGCATTTGATTGTAAAAATGATAAACTGACAATATTGAATACACCAGAAAAATTGAAGAGTTTTATTGATCCAATTATAATCTCATCAGCTAAAGAAACACTATTTATTGAAGGAGAGAAAGGTATATTTGTGACTCGTCATAAATTTCAAAATAGTGAAAATAAGAAATATTTCGAATTATTGTTGACCCGTCTTGAGGAAACAGATTTATTTGATTTTAAATTTAAAGTTTATGATGAAAAAGATAATGATTTCAAAGAGATTCAAGTCCATAAAGCTTTTGTTTCAATTAGATGCAGCTATTTGAAGGAGTTAATTGAAAATAGAAAAAATGAACTGTATGAAATTTCACCGACACTTTTTGAAAAATATGTAGGTAAAATTTCCGTCTTTTATTCATTATTTTTAGGTTTTCTTTACACTGGTAAACTTGAATTGAATGAAAATGAAATGAAATCATTACTAGTTTTTACAAAGAAATCAAAAGAAAATTTCACCTTTTTAGATGTAATTTTCAAAACTAACGTTAATTTGAGCTCACAAAATCTTTTTGTGAAGAAATTTCAATCAGACCTAAGAAAATTAATGACAGATGAAAATCATTCTGATGTTAAAATTCAATTGGTCAATGATGAAACTGGTGAGATGATGAAAGAATATAACCTTCATAAATTATTTCTCTTTAGATCTAAACACATTAAAAATATATTCAAAAGTGGAATGAAAGAATCAATTGAAAATACCATTGAATTCTTTGGAATTACAGTTGAAATATTCGAAATTATAATTCAATATCTTTATACCAATGAAATTCAAGACATAAATCTGGGAAATGTAATTGAAATATTAGTTCATTGTGAAGTATTTCAATTGAAAGAAATAATTAATTATTCATTGAATATTGTGAAATACAATGTATCAGTTGACAATGTGATGGATATCATTAACTTTAGTTTGATTTATGAATATGCATCATTGATAGATTATTGTATTAGATTCTGTTTTTTACATGATTTGTATTTAGAAGATGAAATAATTTCTAATTTTCCAATCTCTACAAGAGCAACTTATTTAGCGTTGGAAAAGAAAAAAATTAGAAAAAAAAATAAATTAAGAAGTCAATTGATTGAAAAATCAACTCAAGATTTAATGTTAAAATCGTTAAGAAAAATTGATAAAAATAATCTGAGTAGATTTACATACAAAAGGAAATAAATGATACCCATACTCCGTTTTAAACTTCTTTTTACCATTTTAATGACCGGATGGTATTGTGTTTCACTATCCAGAAATGTTCAAGAAATTATGGTAAAGTATTTCTATTGGAGGGATATCCATAATTGATGAGTGAAGAAGAACAAGAAGCAAGAAACTTTGTTGAAGAAACATTGACACAAACACAACTTCCAACATTTATTACCAACTGTGTAAAGTTAAAACTTCCAGAAGTCATAGAAAAACATGAAGAAATTGATTATAAAACAATTACAAAAAGAATTAAATCAAAATCTGAACAATACACCTTAAGATTCCTCAGAGCTTTAGCTGCATATAAAATCTTTCAAGAAATCAAGGACGGAGTTTTTTCACATACTCCACGTTCATTGGTTTTACGTGAAGATTCACCGGCATCAATTAACGCTAAAACTTGTTTTTTTGATTGTCAACTTGAAGCATGGTCAAATTTAGATCAAATAGTTATTAATGGAGATAGTCATTTCAAAAATAAATACAACAAAACGATTTGGCAATATCTAGAAGGTGAAGAAATTTTATCACAAAAATTTGATGAATATATGACGAATGTCTCAAATCCAATCATAAAATCAATATGTTCCAATGAAGAAATCATTAAAAAATTGAATAAAAAAACAATTATTGATGTTGCAGGTGGCAGAGGACATCTTGTTATATCTTTACTATTGAAGAGTAAAGAATCAACAGGAATTGTATTTGATTTAGAAAATGTGATAAAACAAGGAATTGAAAATTCAAAAAAATTGGAAAATGTTGTGCAATCAAGATTAGAATTCAAAACAGGTAGTTTTTTTGATGATGAAATTCCGACAGGTGACATTTATCTTTTAAAATGGATTTTACATGGTAATTTGTTTCATTTTATAAAAATTAAAAAGATTGGGGTGATGATGAATCAATTAAAATTCTTTCTAATGTGAAAAATTCGATAATGAAAAATAAACATCCTCAAGAATGTGAAGTGTTAATACTGGACGCAATCATGGACAGTTCAAATAATAAAATGGTTATTGGGTAAGATATAACATCACTAAATCATTTATTTTCACCACAGAAAAGATATCAATATGATGGCCATGTGTGAAGGAGGCAAAGAAAGAACAAAATTACAATTCAAAGAAATCATTGAAAAAAGTGGATTAGAAATTAAAGGAATCATAGAAATCAACAAAATAATAAGTTGTATAGTTGTAACAATTCCAAAATAAATTTCATTTATCCTTTTGGAATATTCAATTTTCCACATTTCAATAACACTTGTGTTGATCTACAAATTCCTCTTTTGTACATTGGAACAGTCATTGCTGGAGACCCACCACAGTTTCCTGTTTGATATATTTCCATATGAACATCTTCATCTTTACAAATATATTTGACTGAATTTCCAGAGTAATCAGTGCAAACATTTGTGAAAAGTATGGATTGATATTTATCACTTCCTGAGCAACCTGTTCCTCTGAAATTGTCAAATAAAGCACCATTGTATTCTCCACCACATTTTATTTGAACGTATGTTGCCAAATCACTTTTGGTCTTATTATGGTTGAAAAATCTTTGGTCAATTTTTGTAGCTCTTCTACATGATGGATCTGAATAGAAATTAGAAAATAAATTTGTTGTACCTCTTTGCACTTGTTTACAATCTTTACAGTTTGAATCTTTGCAAATGAATTGTTGGAAAGTTGATGAACAAGTGTTGGAGTGATAATTATTTCCACTCCATTTTCTACAGAAAGGAACTTCTAAAACAGCAGTGTCTGGTACTGAACAATCACTTTTTCTACCGAATAAGTGGACACTATCACCAAATACTTGAACAATCAAGGCAGCAAAGAGGATTATTTTCAACATCATCATTTTAGAATCCAAAAAAGAAACTGATTGGACTGGGACCTTCTAGATTTTTAAAAGAAACATACAAAATGGGATTTTATATGAATTGAGAAAACAAATAAATATGTGGTATCTTCTGTCAAAAAACAGTTGACTAATGTAAAATGGATAATTTATTTAGAAAAGAGGATTGTTTTTTTATAACTTACTAGATGTACTTCTAAATTAAAATTATTTTTTGTAAAAAAAGATTTTATTTCTTACTGAGCAAGGCCAATGATACCACATGCAACTCTTGCACCAGCATGTCCAGTTTTTAATGAATCTTCAAATCCACCTTTTCCAAGATCATCTTCATCAGCATGAACAACAATAGTTCTTCCAACAACAGTATGTTCTCCAAATAAAGTAGCAACTGAATCTTCAAATTTGAATGCTGCAACTCCGTCTTTGTTTGCTGAAATATTTCCGAAATCACCAACATGTCTAACTTTGTCAGTTGGAGCACCATGAGTATTTCCGAATGGATTAAAGTGACCTCCTGATGATGTACAACCGTTTGTCAAATCACCAAATTGATGGATATGGAAACCATGTTTTCCTTCTTTAAGTCCTTTAATTTCTCCTTCAACAACTAAAGGTTTTCCTTCTTCTTGAATGAAAGAAATTGTTCCTTTGACTTCTTCTCCACTTACTACACAAATTGCTTTGACCATTTTTATTTTGATTGGTCTGGAAGATCTGCCAATAAAAAGTTTACGGCTAATGAATTGATGGTTATTGTGATAAAAGTGGCCAATTAGATTTAACTTTGCCAGTTATTTTTAGAACTTTTACTTGAAGTTGTTAAAGTTGAACAAAAAAGACCTTTTTGTTCAACTAGAAAATACTGAAAAAGATCTCAAGTATTTAAAATGTCCAAACAGCTCAAATTGGATTCATTTTGGAAAGAAAAAAATGTTACTTCAACATCAACAACAGAAGTGATAAAAAAGAGAAAACTTGAAGAAACAAAAGAAACAGGAAATATGAAATCAACATATAAATAAGGAAAATATTCGTATCCTTTTTGGTGGACTAAAGAAAAAGAAGACATGCTACAAGTGAAAAGTATACCTCCAAGTTCTTCTTCTTCAGTTGACAAGAATATTTGTTGGACAAAAAAGTTGGTAGAACAATCTTCATTAACAGAAGGTGTTTTATTTTCATCAAAAGATGTTCCAAAAGAAAACAAACAAGTTTCACATAAAACT
>JABLTG010000192.1:0-33961 GCA_016618085.1 Neovahlkampfia damariscottae | reverse complement strand
TGAAAAAATTACCACCATTAATAAGAGAATGTGCAACTTTTTTTATGATGTTTAAAACAACTGGAAAAGATACAACAGATGCAATACAAGAAAATTTCATGCAAGAAAAAACAAAAAAAGAAGTAGTTAAATTTATTGATCAAAATTTACCTTCAATTGAGGCCAGAAAATTTATATTAGTTGAAAAGTTGGCATTAATAGACGACAAGTATACAATTGATAGAGCACCAGCAAAATATAAGCCATTTAAAATAAAATATTAACTGATGGAATTTTTTTAGATTATTAATGTATAAATAAGCGGTGTTGAAATTGCTTTGCTAGTTATTTCAGGTATAAATTTAATAACTAGTTTCTTAAGTCCTTTAGTTGTTGCTGGAGCATATGCTATCCAGAATATTAAAAATAGTAGCTGTTGTGGATCTTCGGTTGAAATGCGTGATGATCCAATTCCAATTGAACAACCAAAAAAAGAACCAAGTAAAGACGTAACTGATTGGGAAACTTTTGATCAAAATGTAATGAACAGAATTAAAGAAAAAAGGAGAAGTCAAATAATTGAAAAATGATGGGTGAGACAATGCCACAGCTGGGAAATTAAAAATCATAATCACTATCACTATCTTCAGTATCTTCCAAATCACATATATCCAAACAAACGTATTTTATTTTTTCGTTTGAATAATCAATATGTGTCACAAAATCTCTATTTAAACGGCTATATATATTTTTTTTGTTTTGAAGACAGCCATAAGAACGCACACAATCTGATAATTTAAAAGTATGACATTTTATTTTAAACACTCTTTTTTCTCCAAAATAATCACAAGATGATATAATATTGTGCTTCATATAATTATCTTCATTAAATCTTTCAATTTTAATTAATGTACCTATTTCACCTACACGCATCCATTTTTTTGTATTTTCAAAATCAAATATACCACCTAATTGCTTTGATAAGTGTTTATTTTTATAAGAAAGATTTAAGGTCCATGCTATTTTCCTTGGGTGTGGCACCATCATATATTTTTTTCCATTAATTCTTTCTGATTTTCTTATTTTTTGTTTTTCTAAGTCTAATAATTCTAAATTGTGTAACATTATTGCTGATCTAAAAGGTAATATTACATATTTAACAACATCTTCGGGAATATCTGCAAAGGTAACCATTTATTATATAATCAATTTATATAATAATTTCTTTAAACCTTAATTAAATTTAAATGTCATGTCTAATAACTTTTTAGAATATCCTTGCTTTGTTATTATGAAATGCGATGATGTTGAATTATTTAGTAGTTCATTTTCTGTTTGCTTATGTTTATATGCATAATATTTTAATTCTTTTTCATGTTCTTCTTTAAGTTTATTAATTTTATTATTAAATTCTTCTACCACAGATGGTAATGCATATTTACCTTTTGATTGAAATTTTCGTATTTGATAATCTATTTCATTTTCTCTTAGTTCAATTATTCTCTCAAATTCCTTTTGGTGAAAATGTTTTATAATATCTGTAATTCGATTTATTATTGAAGGATGATTATAATACATAAATTTTTGCATTCTTTTAAAATATAGTGGTAAGTTCGGATAATAATTAGATGTGCTAAAAATACGTTCATATAAATAATCAACAACAAAAAAAATTAATTCATAATTATTATACGAAAATCCCTTTTCAAAATAACCATTATCTAACAGTCTATATTTTTTTATATATTCAACAAATTTACATATTTTATTTTGATCAATATATTTATTCTTTGATCTATGAAATTCTTCTACAATATAATCTCTCATTATATAATCAATTTATATAATAGTTTCTTTAAACCTAAATTAATATTTTTGTTTTTGTTCCCATCTTTGAAACAATCGATGCATTTCTTCATTACCTTGTTGAATTTTGAAACACTTTTTATGCACTGTTCTTTCTTCCCAATCGTCGTGATTTCTGCCATTTTTTCTTGCATTTCCAATTGGTTGTCTGATTGGTTTATCACATAATTCGCATGTTTTTGTCATTGTTATATAATAAATTTATATAATAATTTCTTTAAACCTTTTTAAATTTTCAAAGTCTTTCACCAATTAAAATTCATGAACATTAACCAATCAAATATTCTTTCAAGTTGACGGAAAACTTTTTGTGAAGGTCTTGGTACTGATATCAACACATGGACAGCAGGTCCACTGAAGTGAACCAGTGAAAATTCTGGACAAAATAACAAGAACATTTATTTTATCTTTGGCCAATGAAATATTCACAAACTCCGGAATTTAATTGGTCAATGTCACGGTTTCTTTTTCCTGAAAACAAAATACAATTACAACATTCAACACACTTTAAAACAATTGAAGATATCATTACTGACAACGGAATTTGTTTGAAAGGAAAAAAATATGAAGGCCCACGTTCGGAAAATTCTGTGAAGCAAAACGGAGAACTCGTCGAAGAATTGAAAGAGCTCACCAAAGAAAATGAGTTATTATTTTTTTCTGGTGTCATACCTGGCTACGAACCTTCAGAAGAATCTCGGTATGGTTCTGTATGTTTTAAATTTGAATTTGATGATGTTTTGAAGATTTATCACAAAAATCATAAGAAATTTAAGTGTATACCGTTTGGAACATTAAAGTTTGCTCAAGAGTATTGTCATATTTGCTTGATTTGCGACACTAAATTTGAAGTGGAAGAGAATAAAATGGATAAGTCGAATTGCCCATTTAATTTTACTACAAAAACTTGGAAGTCTATTAACCCACACGATTCTCCAAATTGGGAGCAATTAGATATTGTTTTTGTTCTTGACAAAAATGAAACTATGACTTTTGAGAAAAATACTTTTTCAATTATTTTGAAAAATCATGGGTTTTGCGTTCAAGGTAAGAAATGCAAAGAAAGAGGAAAAGGTGTAATTGAACTTTTTTCGAAAGATTTAAATGACGATTTCACCTCTCCCGACCTTGGGAGAAAATATTTCAAATTCTTTTCAATGATAATGAATGGAGCCCCAAAGAAATTTAATTTCTGTGATGGAACCAATTTTACAAATAATTATAA
Source organism: Neovahlkampfia damariscottae (assembly GCA_016618085.1). Taxonomy (NCBI): domain Eukaryota; phylum Heterolobosea; class Selenaionea; order Neovahlkampfiida; family Neovahlkampfiidae; genus Neovahlkampfia; species Neovahlkampfia damariscottae. The sequence goes on along the minus strand of JABLTG010000192.1, from coordinate 30,891 downwards.
ATTAATTTCAAACAAATTAAAGAAAGAAGCGTATCTTACAAAAGTAGAATTTGAAAAATACTCTTTCAGAAATAGAATTCAAATATACACTACATATGAACTTTCTTTGACTCAAAACGAATGCACTGCGAAAGTTCAATTACAACAAGTTCTTAATTATTTTTTACGAGACGCTTTTGACAATTGGTATTGTGCGATGACAGAGTACGACAATACTTTAAAAATAATTACTGATATTTCATGTTTATCGATGAAATGTGAAGGGATCCGTTCATCTTCATTCACAATTTTTGATATTAAAAATGAAATCCAGAAAATAATTATTTATGTGCCTGGTCAGCGTTCGATAGACGAGATAATGAGCTTAGAATAAATCTTTTCCGTTTTTTGAATCCTATTTCGCATTCTTGAATTAAGTCATGATGAAGAACTATTTCTTCAATCTTTTTTTATTTCTATTTTTGATTTTTCAGACATGTTTTAAAAAAAGGCTTGAAGTAAACAATGAAATGATTGGTCGAAAATTTTTAAAGTTGGTTCACCAAGAAAAAGAGGTTCACACTGTAATAGAAGAAAAAATAAGGATATGAGATCGATAGTTATAATATTATATTACTGTTGTATTAGCTCTAGGAAGTTAAAAATCACTGGTAGCCCTCTTGTAAATTCACTTATAAAGCCAATTGGAGGGAATTTTAACCATCTCATAGCCAGTATCTCCTTGAAAATTCTCTTTGCATCCTCTTGTAATCCGGAAAAAGTGATTTTTTTTCACCATTTGGAGAGCATTTGGAGAGCAAATATAATTTTGCATTGGGTGTATCTCGGCGAAAATCGCAAATTGAGGGCGGGGAAAAAGTACGTATTTTTCTGGAAACGCTAAATTTAAGTCGCTGGAGGGATTTCCGGTGTAATTTATGGGCTAGAGCTCGGGGCCTTACCGCCTACTTACTTAGCAATACCGAGCAATTGAGAAATACATGCATATTTGTCAGAATCAGAGTATTGTTTTGAATTTTGAGAAACACATTCAGGGTAAATAATAAGTTTTTCCTTGCTGTCTAAACAAAATTCCATTTTAGACCACATGTATAATCCCATTGCATTAACCCCTCTAATATATGTTCCACCAGATCCAGTTATTGCACTTATTACAAACACAAGTGCTGCTTTATCTAATGGTAAATCTCCGGCCTCTTTAACTTCATATTCAACAATAGAACCCATTGATGGTTGTGCAGTTCCTCCATCTGGTGTGACCCTTTTGTTCAAACGTTCACCAATAAACTTTCCAGTTCTTGCATGATTAAGTAAATGTAATTGATCATTATCAAAGTATGAATCACTCATGTTATATAATATTATAAGATTATAATTTAATTTTCAATAAAAAAAAATAAAATATGATCTATTCCATTGAAATCAACCAGATTATTTTCATCATCAAGAATTTCTATAGTTAATCTGTCAATTCTTTCAATACCACTTCGAAAACTGCACACTATATTTGTGTCATCAGTAATGTAATGATATTCACCAAAGTTGACATTATTTGGAACGATGAATGATTGTTTTATTTTAGCATTGTTTGAATCAATAAAATTATTAACCTCTTCTATTTTTAATTGATAATATTTTGTTCCAGAAAGATCATATACATTAGATGCTGTAAAAGTTGTCAAAGAAGCAGTATTGGACGAACCAAATCCCAATATTTTACCTAAACTTGTATTTTGTGAAAATTTTATAATTGTAGCAGTAGTCGAGACAATTGTAAATTTATTAGTGGTGCTACTTTGAGTGACGGTGAATGTTGGTGGAGATCCAGCTGTTAATTGTGTTTGAAGCTCTGTAGCAAGGGTTGAAGGTGTGTAATTTCCATTCGTGAGAGTAACTGTGTGATCAGTGCTCGATAATTCAACAACAATGGTATTATTATTATTATTAATCAGATATTGGGTATTTGGAATGATACAACCATTAAATTTAAAAGATTTTATCTTATTGAGTGAGTTTTGTGGTGTGTAAACCCAGTTATTATTATTTGGATAAACAGAATCTCTTTGTGAACTGTCAACAATGATATTTGTTCTCATTTTATATAATTACTTGATATTATATTTATGTGTTATTTAATAATCCTTGTTCTCCCAAAATATAAGTAGTAGGTGTGAAAGGTCCGGACAAGGATTTAACTTTTTTTAATTTTCAACCCCCAAGGAAGTTAAAAAAGACCATTTTCGCGGATTTTTGTATTTTTTTGACCAAATCCCCCGTTATACCCAGAACCTTTTTCTTGCCGCCTCACGCCTCAACTCGGCGGTTTTTTGTCATTTGAAAATTTTAGTTACCTTCTTACTTTTTTTTATCCATAATTTTTCATTTTGGTCCGTTATATTGCTTTTTGGTTTGACCAATTTTATGGGAATTTGAAATTTTCCTTTTTTGGGTTTTTTTAAAAATATCCTTTTTTGTCAATGTAAAAATTATAAAAAGCCAATTTATTTATGGCATGCATAATGAAAAAGAAAAAAAAAACAATTAAAATTCTCAACTTACCAGTAAAACTCTGGCGCAGTATTTTTTGTCATTTATTTTGGCTATTTGTTTGTTACTGGATTTATGTTGCTTTAGATTGGGGTGTTTCTAATTCTGTAATGACGTTTTGTGCTGGAAATTATTTTTTATATGCTTTTAGAATTACATCAGATCCAGCTTGTCTTATAGTCAGATATATTCAAAGTTTTCAGATTCACCCATTTTTTGGTATGATTGTAGTTTATTCTGCTTTTTCATTTTTTTGGGAAAAATTTTTCAGTATTTGCAAATATTTTTCGTACGAGACACAAACAGCTTTGAAATATTTAAAAAACCTATTCTATAATAAGTAAGTAGGTGGTAAGGCCCCAAGCTCTAGCCAATAAATTACACCGGTGAAGCCTCCAGCGACTTAAATTTAGCGTTTCCTCAAAAAAATGTACTTTTTCCGGACGCTCAAAATTCCATTTTCACCGAGATACACCAAATACAAAATTATATTTCCTCACCCAGAGCTCTCAACTCGGTAAAAAAAAGCAAAAAATCACTTTTTCCGAATTACAAGACGATTTTCAAGAGATCTGGGTATAAGATGGTTAATTTTTCCTCCAAATGGATTTACAATTGAATTTATGGTGGACCTAACAGAAAAATTAACTTTCCAGAAACAATACATCAAAAATAACCAATTTTAAAACAATTGAATTTCATTGGAAAGATCAGATCTCCAATAATAAATACTGATCTTTTTGCTCGAATTCATTGGAACAAATGAAGATCAAAAGCATCATTAGTTTTTTGTTGATAACAATATTTGTCTCTCAAGCAAATAACAACCTTATCTTTCCAAAAAGTTGGGGTGGTCTCTCATTTCCACTTCCATCTCCTACTAACACTCATCATCTTTTGGTACATGGACCTCACTGCTTCAAAATGGAAAAAATGTACCAAATGAAGAAGCCAACAACACAAGTAGACAAAATGCACCAAAAACATTGTAAAAAGTTTTTATTAAACATAAGAGATTATATGAAAAACAATCCAATGACTTTGCCAAGCGTTTTATGTCGCGATATAAATTCATTAACAGATTTTCATGAAGGTATATTTTGTTATGGAGTATTTTGTTACTCACAAAATCAACTTAAAGAAAATGAAATTAAAAATCCAAATGAATATTTTGACTTTTTAAGTGGAAAAAACTTTGGGAAAATTTTAATGAAAGAATACAAAAAGGAAAAATTATCCATTCCAGAACAAAAATATTTAGAAGAATGGAAAGCACCAAGATCTCTCAGACTTTCTTGGATTGGAATTTCATGTTCAGCAATGGATTTAAATGAAATTTAAAATTTTTCTTTTATGATCAATTTTCATTCTTTTTAACAGTTCTTTTTGCTCTTAGAATATTGCACAATGGTAAATCATCGAAATGCATTAAAATCAAATAGAAACACAACTATTTTTTTATTTTTTGAAAACATATTTAAATTTATCACTTGCTTGTAAGGTATCATCATAAATTATAATTTCTTTTTTATTGCCATTTGGATAATCCATTTCAATCCATTGTAACTCATCACTGAGTTTAGTCAGCATTGGTGTAAATTCAACGTATTTTCTAATCTCATACAAATAAACGTCCAAAATTTCATCTGAAATTGGGTTACCCACGATCATGTCAAGATCTTTTGCTACTTTTTCTAGCACTTCATTCTCGAAAATGTGGAAGTAAATTGGTTGTTCACCGAATTTGCTGTATTTTTTGCCGAATTCTCCACTTGATTTTTCAATACATTCCAAATTCTTATCAATATCTTCTTTTTTGTATTTGATGTTAAACTTGTAAAGAGCATTATTATCTGATGTTGCTTATACACTAGAGTCACGAGAATCCCATTCTAATACTATCCCATATTCTGCATCAAATTGATAATCATTTTTATAGTAATGAGTTCCAAATGTATTGTTGCCTTGATCGCACCTGAATTAACGACTTTCAATCTTTCAATAATTGGTTTTTCACTTTTAGTACAGTGAAACAAATGGTCCTTTTTTAGCTCTTCAATGACTGTTTGTTCCTTTTCAAAACCATATAAAGTGTATAGTTTTTGAGAAACCTTTTGACAACTGCTTCATCCGTCATTCATATGGTAAAAGATTTAATCAAGCTTCAGTTACTGGATTATATGATACATCACCAGAAGCATCAACATTTGTTAATCATGGGTCAACTCAATTTCCAAAAAATGTTAGAGATACTGATTTATGGTATGTTGAACAAAAAGGTGAGAAAAAACCTTTAACCAATGGATTTTATTTAATTCAAGCTTTAGTTTATGACACAATGAGAACAAATTTATTCATTTTATATAATGAATTGAAAAAACAAGGAGTGAATACAACAGCTGTTAAAACTGATTGTTTGTATGTTGACAAAATGCCTGATGTTTCAAAACTTCCTTTTGAAATTGGTTTTACATGGGTCCAATCAAATTGTTTCTAAAGAGGTAACAGAAAAGTGCATGAAGGAAGAGGATTCCAATCCCAACAACAAACTATCAAAAATCATTTCTTTCAATGTTGGTGGTAAAATATTTCAATGTTTTAGTTCAACTTTGTTGAAAAATAAATCATTACTTTCTCAAATGGTTTGTGGAATAATTAACACTTCAAAATTGATGGATAAAGAAGGAAATATATATTTAAATCGATCACCAAATGGATTTGAATTTATATTAAATTGTTTAAGACAAAACTTATTTAACATTATTTTGAAAAATACAACAAAACAAAAAATTGAATTCTATGAAAAAGAAATTGAATTTTATGAATTAGATTACTTAATTAAAATAAATAAATATCAAACTAAAAATAAATCAAATCAAAAAAATCACTACAAAAAGAGAAAAAGATCTGGAAAATCAAAAAAAAATTCACCAGTAACTAAATCAATCAAAATATCAAATAAACCAACAACCAACAATCCAGGTAATATAATATTCAGACCTACGCCCCAAAAACAAAAAAGGAAAAATTTGCATTTTGTGACTTCAGATTATAATCCTCCACTACTTTCAGTGTTCATCATTCACGAAGATATTTTGATGGGATATTTATCGTCTGTATTATTAATGTGTTCCATTCATATATCATTGAATTTGCTCGGATATCTAAGTCTTAGTGTCCCAAATTACTTTTTGAAATACTTTTTGGGATTTGGACCCATTGTTCATTTTGGAATCATGTCTTTTCATGAAATTAATCATATAAGACTTGGTTATAATTGGAATCCAGAGCCCTTTTATTGTTGTTTTCTGTCTATTGCAGGATCATATGCCACTCACATGTTGGAAACTAAAATTAGAATGGATTTTTTAAACATTGATTACACAAGTTGGGGATGGGTAATTTATCCATATTGTAAACCATAATCTTATCTCTAATTTCAATAGTACTCATTGATTCCCCTTATTTTGGTGCTGGATTGGTAGGTCTGTTTATTGAAGGATACAGATCATTCAAGAAGGGAGAACTGAAGAAATATTTTATTGACATATATCCTCTTTATTCAGCTCCTTTGACAATCTTTTTTTTTCTTTTATGCTTAATGAATGAACTAGGAAGTTTAATCAATTTTTCAATTTCAAAAAGTTATTACATTTCAATCACGATAGTGCATGAATTGTTGATAATTTGGTGGCTAAACAAACGGAATGTTTCTTCAGATTTGTATTGTTTCTTGAGGGATATTGTTTTCTGTTTGTGTGTATTAAAAATAGGAATTTTATTTGACGTCAAAAAAACTATTATTCCTTTTTGTATTGCTTTGAGAATATCTTGGTACTTGAATAAACTATCAGATTGCTGAAGGTTGGACATAAATATAAATGTTTTTTTTATCCAATCAAAAAGTTTTTTTTTTCTGTTAAGGTGGCATCAGGAATCAGTAAATTTCAATTAATATTGATGGATTGGATAACTGCTTTAAAGACTCATGAAAAAATAATGTTGCTTGTGATAATATTATTATTTCTTTTTGGATTTGCTTTGTAAAGAAAAAAAACTTAAATTAATTTCCTCTTAGTATCATGCTATATAACTGGTTTACCACTGATATTTCAAGTGAAAAAGAAAAAGAAGAATAAAATAAAAAAGGTTCAAAAAATAAAAAAATTTAAACAGCACCAAAATTGAAAGATTTAAAAATTCACATTTCTGCACAGATGAAACAGTTCTATGTATGATTCTTTTTGATAAGAGATTTTTGGAAAATATAATCTCAAAAAGTGGTTTTTGTGAATTTTATTCTAATTTTCTTTTTTTGGTTTCAGATTCTTCATCTTTTGGATCATATACTTCATAAGTAAATCCATCTTCATTTTCCTCCTCTTGCTCTTCATTCTTTTTGAATTTCAAACCAGGTGTAGAAAACTCTTTGGTTTTTGACAAATTCTTTGAAAATTTTTCAATTTTCTCCAATGCCTCTTTATCGTTTTTTATCTTGAATCTATTTTTTTTATATTTCTCTCTTTGAGTTTGCAGGTAACTTTTTCCAAAAGTTGACTTTTTTGTTTCAGTTTCTTCATTTTTTTTTTGAAATTTTTCTTCAATGGAGGATAAAGTTTTAATTTCTTTCATTATTTTTTCTTCTTTAGGTTCTTCTTTTGTATCTTCTTTTAAAATTGTCGAGATTTTTGATTTCAAAATTTTTTTTTTCACATCTTCAACTTCAACATTAATTTCTTTCAATTCTACAGCTGTTTTTGAACTTATTTTTTTATCCTTCACTAAATCATGCATAGATTTTGATTTTTTATCAACTTCTGATTCTTGAATTTCATCCTCTTCAAAGGAAAGTAAAGATAGATTTTTTACACCTTTTTTTCTTTTTTTAACAGCAACTTTTTTAATTCTTGGAACAATATCATCAAAAGGGTTCCAAACTACTTCAGTTTTTAAAATCTTTGGTGGGTATAAAGGTTTATCCTGATCATCAACTTCATAATCACTCATCTTCAAAATGTTAAAAATTGTATCTCCCACAATTTTGGCAAAAATAGTATGTTTATAATTTAATGATTCTGTTTTTTCCAAGGTTATAAAAAATTGACTGTCATTTTGATTTTTTTGACCAGCACATGCAAGTAATCCACGATGTGTAAATTTTAAACGACTGTGAAATTCGTCTTCAAATTTTTGACCAAAAATTGATTCTCCATCTCGATAATCATTTGATCCATCTTTATTTGAACTTCCTGTTTGAACGATAAAGTCTTTTATTATCCTGTGAAAAGGTGAATTATCATAAAACCCTTCAAGACAAAGTTGCACAAAATTTCTACATGCTTTAGGAGCTTCTTTTGGCCACAATTCAATCTCACATTCACCGACAGTAGTTGTGAGAATTACTTTGCCTTGTGTTTTTGGTTCAAGAGTATATGCTTGACTCATTGGTGGAATTCGTTGAAGAACAACAACATATTATTGGACAATCATAAAAATAAATAAAATTTAATGATACAACAGATTTTGATTATACAACCAAAAAATAATCATGTTTTTGATTTCCATCCAACATTTGATCGAAATAAATTGACCTCTTAAAACGATCAAACATATCAGTAAACGATGAAGACATAACTTCATGAAGCACTTCATCAAATAAATCATCGTTGTATTTTTTAAATTCTTCAAATAATTTGACTTTATGATTCCTTGAACAATTGATTTCATTGATTGAATCTTCATCAAAAAATTGATCCATCATTTCAAGTGATCTTATTTTTCTTTGAGTTTCATTCAATTTTTTATACTCTTTTACTTCTTCATAAAATAATACATTCTCAACGCAATACTCTTTTGTTGCGAATAATTTGAAGTATTCAAAATATAACGAGTTATCCAGTATATTCTTCAAGTCAATGGTCTTTTCATCCAATTGTTGTTGCTTAATATGTTGAAGTGACAGTGTCTTTTTGAATGTTAAACTTTTTTGAACTAAATTTTTTAACGAATGAGATTTGAATAATTTATGTTCTGCTTTATCTATTTTGTTGAACATTTTTTCAATTTTACAAGATTTTGGTTTCTTATAAGGACATTCAAAAACTGATGTTTTGTTCTCTTTTGCTCCATATCCATTGGTATCCAATACAATTCTTGCTATATCAAATCTTTCGTATCTTTTTTCTTGTCTGTATTCCATGACTACTTTTGAGTTGTGTATTAAAAAAACAGCACCTAATGGGTACTCTTTTGGCTTTGATTTCATTGTACAAAGTTGTGTTAAATTTTCAATTCCTAAATCAGTTAATCTTTTCATTTCCTTCATTCCACATTCATCTTTGAGACATAGTGAAGATTCTTCTGGCGATAATATTTTAGTTTTAAATGCTGTTTTGAATTCTTTTTTTTCCATGAACAACAAATCTTTAAACTTTTCAGTGGCTTTAGAAAAGTTAAGCATTTTTTCAACAGTTTCTGAAGTCTCTTCATGTACAATTATTGGAACAGTGTTTAATTTTAATAATTGTTCTTTTATATCATGTATATCGGTAAGTATTCCTTGGACGTAAACACATCCTAGTGTTGGCGTGAAAAAGAGTAAAACTTTGAGTCCTTTATCATTGAGGTCTTGTACAGAAATACCAGTGGATGTAATCATTGTTTTAAAGATATTTGGGTCAACAGTTGTCAAATTTTGTGACAACTTTATTTCTACTGTGCGGTGAGGCATGGTGGTTTTTTCGGAGTTGATTTTGTTTGATTGGTTGAACTGCTTTTTCAAATTTAATTTTGAATATTAGTTTGAACAAGCCAATCAATCACTGATCGATTCTGTTTTTGTACTTTTGAGCCTTCCAAAAATGAACTGGAACAATCTTCTAATTGTCAACTAAACCACTAATTTCTGTACAACTGTCATTCCAATACTTTAATTTTATCCAATGATTTCGTTTTGAAAAATTGAACCAATGATTTCGTTTTGAAATCATTTGTGGTGTTTTATAAATAGCTGTGAATGTTTTGAGTGAAACCAAAAAAAAACAAAACAAAACAACACAAAATGGCAAGATTATGTTTCTTCATAATGGGTATTATAACTGGTGTCTACATGACAAACAAATACGACTTCAATAAAATCAAAGCTGAATTCACAAAAAAAGATAACATACTGGAGGATCCAGAATTCAAAAGATTCATGAAAAAAATGAAAAAAATCGAAAAACAAATGCAAAAGAGTGATTATTCAAACAATGATGAAGAATAAAAATATGTTCACTTGTAAATTTCAAAAGTTGTTTTTCTTCACTTTCAGTCTCCGAAAACTTATAATACATTCATTTTGTTTTTTCTTTTTCAATTACTTGATCCAGTTGTTCTGTCAATTTCAAAATATTTTTAACATAATTTTTAGCAAAAACATGAATATAAAATGACGCTCCATTATGAACACAAGTGATTAATTTATAAGCAAATAGTAAAGTATTAAACCAAAAATAATGATAACTTAAATATACAGGCAGAACTACAGCAAAATGGAATAATGCCTGACATCCCATGAATATAAAAACTTGATATTGTTCTGGATATCTTTCTAATAGTTTACCCATGGCTGATTTTTTATCTCTTTGCATCCAACGAAAACTTTGAAAAATTAAAAAAAAAAAATTTTTTTACCTTGTGACGATATCAGGTCTTGATTCAAATTTCTTTCTGTCAACAATTTCAGTTTTAACATAATAACTTATTTGCCAGAATAAATAAAACATCATATGAGGAACAACAATATCATACAAGCCCACAGTACATTCTGAATTTAAACAAACTGAATATTGAGTGTTAATGAATTCAGGAAACCATTTGAGAACATAAACAACTGTTATTGGAAAAGCATGAATAAAGACTGTTGTAATTTTATCAAAATCATGAAAAACTAAACTATTTCTCCAAGTGATAATTGCCCATGAAACGGCACCATTTGCATTAGCAAAATTTAATATAAACTCCATTTTTTAACTTTTTTTTTTTTTTTCTTACTAACTTTGCACTTGATGGATAATAAAATAAATAAAAAATTAAAAGAGCATTTGCAAGATAACAAAAATCAATTAGAAAATAATGATATGCTTGTGAATGATACATGTAAAAACGTAATGAAATTAACTATTATTTTCAATTTTAATTTTTTATACCGTTATGCACCATGAAACATACCAAATTGGTAAATAGAGTGGAAATCTACAAGCAATAATGGTAGTCATAACTAATAAAGTAACACCTAAAGTGAATGATAGTTTATCTTTCCAAAGTACAAAACTTGGTTCATTCATTTCGTTTAATTTTTGTTTGATTTTTTTTTGTAATTTTTCTTTTGTGTTTTTGTAAGTTCTTGAAAAATTAAAAAAAAAATAAAAATTACTTTTCAATTTTATCAACAAATTTTGGTTTTGATAAGTTAACTTCAATTTCCATTTCATCAAAATCATCAACATTAAACTCGTTTTGGTAATTTGAAGAAGGTAAAGGTGTTTGAAATGAATGATATGAAGCAGCATGATCATATTCATCTTCTGAAGAATCATCATCTCTTGTTGTTGAATAAAAAATTTCCCTCATCTTTTTCAAGTGTGTGAAAAAATGAACCAATCAATTCCAATATAAAAATAAATAAAATTCCACCAATCATCTATCAGAATAAAAACAAACAAAAACAATGGACAAAAGTTTTCTTGAACCAAGTTTATCCTCACCTGAAAATGACGTAAAATCTGAACATAAAACAGGAGTAAATTAAATTATACCACTAAAAATAAATCTAAAAGACAACAATTATGGCCTGTAAATTCAAAGGTGGTGTAGTAGTCGGAGCAGATTCAAGAACAACCACAGGTAAAAAAAATTAAAAAAAATTAAAAAAATTAGGGGCTTATATCGCAAATCGTATAACAAATAAATTGACACCTCTTCATGAAAAGATTTTCTGTTGTAGATCCGGTTCATCAGCTGATACTCAAGCAGTTGCTGATTACGTAAGATATTATTTACAAATGCATTCAACTGAACTTGGTGATTTACCAGAAGTCAAAACAGCAGCTAAACTTTTTTCAACTATGATTTATAACAACAAGAATTATTTAATGGCAAGTATTCTTGTAGCAGGATGGGATCCAATTAAAGAAGGTACAGTACATGTCATTGGTATTGATGGTTCACTTGTTGAATTACCTTTTGGTATTGGTGGTTCCGGTTCAAGTTACATTTATGGTTTTACAGACGCTAATTATAAAGAAGACATGTCTGAAGATGAATGTAAAAAATTTGTTACTTCAGGTAACTTTTTGTTTTTATTAAAAATTTAGCAATTGCTTTGGCTATGGCAAGAGATGGAAGTTCAGGTGGTGTTGTTAGATTAGCAACTATTAAAAAAGATGAAGTTATCAAAGAAACTGTTTATGGAAAAGATATTCCTACATTTTTTGAAAATTTATAAAAAAATTTTTTTAATTTTATTTTACCCAATTGTTTTTATTGGTTCATTCATTTTGATTTGTTTTTAATGAAAAAGTAATGTCAAAACATTCATCATGCTGCGGAATACCTTATTATAATGAATTAGAAACTATTAAACCAAATACAGAAATGAAGTCAAATCTTCATAAATTGTTACACGAAGATCAACCGTAAATGACACTTTCTGTTAATTTTTCTGAAAGTTTTGTATGGAGTGGTTGGAGGAAAGCACCTATAGAATCATTGTCCAAATGTTTTTTTAGTCTTTTTAATTTACATAATGAAACAATGAATATCTGGACACATTTGTTACCTATTTTTTTGTGGATTTATTTAATTTTTGACATTTACAGACATCCTGTTAAATTTACAACAACTGAAGATACTTTTATTTTGATTGCTTTTTTATTTTGTTCAACTTGTACAATGTCATTTTCAGCTTTATATCACACATTTCGATCTCAAAATGAAGATTATTATCATTGGTTCTTGTCTTGCGATTTAAGAGGTATTTTGATAATGTTAGTAGGTTGTAATTTAATCAGTAGTCATTTTGAACTTCGTTGTTATCGTCAAGAACGAACTTTTTATTTTTTTTTAATTATTTTTTGTTTCATTGCACTTGCACTTTGGGTTACCAAAATGGTACGTGAAAGATTAACAAAACAAAGAACAATTTATTTCGCATTATACTCATTTATCGGTTTTACTGCTTGGATGTATAAATACTACCATACCAATGGTTCAAATGCATCAACACATTGGCCAATGGGTTTATCTTATCTTTCAATTGGTTTAGCATTGGTAGTTCGTGCACTCAGATACCCAGAAAAAGCATTCCCATATAAATTTGATATTTTTGGTGCAAGTCATCAAATATTTCATACAATGGTTATTTTTAGTGCTTGGATTTTAGTCTACGGATATAGAATTCTTTTAAATGATGGAAAATTTGAATGCCAATAAGAATCTTTTTTTTTATTGTTGAAATTTTTTTGTTACAGGAACAATTTTTGACATTAAAATTTGATATTCTAAATCAGTTTTTTTATAATCTGTTGTTTCAATATTCCAACCATCTTCTATTAGGGCATCCAAAACTTTGGTCAATGGAACTTTCCAAGTTGGATATTTGCCGGTTACAAAATTTAAAATTTCTTGTGAAAGATACTCATTTGAATAGAATCCACCACTTTTTTTTTTGTATAAAAAAATTAAATATTGTTTTTTTTACCTTCCGTAAGAGCCTAAATTTTTATATGAAAATTCTAAATGAACTCTTTTTAATTTTGGCATATTTACACAATAAAATTCAATTTCTGAATTTAAATCCGGTATAGAAACTGTTTTATCCAAACAAGTTGGTATAGAACCAGTTCTTAAAAAAATTAAAATTATATCAAAGTAATTTGGACTTCTGTCTATGAATATATATCCATTTTCATCTGATTCAATCGGTATTTTTGATTCAACTATTCCAGAAAAGAAATTCTTTCCTTTTGATGTCAATGTTTCTGCTGTGGTCATATATTTTTTTCCACCAACATTCAGTTTTATAATTGTTGTTTTTCTTGTTGTTAGGTTTGGTTCTTCATTGGACATCACTATTTTCTTATTGATGAGCTCGGAAATGTTGATTTTTGAGAAATGAAAATAATTGGTCAAAATTCAACCTAACAATTTGTTTAAAATATTTTATTTGGGTTCATTATATTATTTGGATCAATTGATAATTTAATAGTTTTCATTAAATCAACAACTTTTTCACCGTGTTCTAGTGTCAAAAATTTCTTTTTGCCAATTCCAATCTTGAGGTAGTTAGAGGAAAGACTTAAAGACTTACACCATGTTCTCCAGTACATGTTCCTTTCATACTAAGTGATCGATGTATTAACCTTTCATTTGATTCTTCAACTTTTTTATATTCCTCTTCATTTGTGAAGAGAATAATCAAATGAAAATTACCATCTCCAACATGTCCAACTAAGGTATAAGTCAAACCTGTGGAATCCATATCTTTTTTAGTCTCAGTTATACATGTTGCTAAATTAGAAATTGGAACACAAACATCAGTTACAATGCATTTGGAATCTGGAATCAATGCTGTGGAAGCCCAATATGCATCATGTCTAGCTTTCCACAATTTATTCCTTTCTTCCGAGTCACTTGATGCATTGAATAAATTTCCTCCATTTTCAATTGCAAGTTCTTTGACAGATTGACATTGCTCTTCCACTGAATTTTCAGATCCATGAAATTCAAAGAATAAAGTTGGTTTTACAGGTAATGATAATTTGCTGTATTTATTAACTGCTTTGATACATGTTTCATCTAATATTTCAACTCTTGCAATTGGAATTCCAAATTGAATTAGACTAATAACCGCTATTAAAAAAGTATTATATTCTTCAAAGTTTTGTTACTATTGGCAGCACCTTCAATGTCATCAAATGTACATGTTGCACTTATTATTGATGTAGGAATACCATATAATTTTAATGTAATTTCTGCCACAATTCCTAATGTTCCTTCTGATCCGATAAACAATGATGTTAAATCATATCCTGCACTTGATTTTTTAGCTCTTCTTGATGTTGTGATAACTTCACCATCCTAAAAAATCAATAATTTGATTTTCAATTTTACCGGTAAAATAACTTTTAGTGAAACAACATTTTCTTTCATAGTTCCATATCGAACAGCGTTTGTACCTGAAGCTCTTGTGGATACCATACCACCAATGGAAGCATTAGCCCCTGGATCTATTGGAAAAAATAAACCAGTGTCTTTTGTCAAATGGTTCAATTCTTCTCTTGTCATTCCTGCTTGAACAGTGACATTCATATCTTCATCATTTAATTCTATAATTTGGTTCATTTTTGACATGTCTATTGAAACACCACCATTTGGTGCTGTGAAATTACCTAATGAAGAATTTTTAATTTTTCTTTTTTTTCAAAATACCTTCCAACGAAGTACCGGCTCCATACGGAATAATGGGTATTTTTTGTTGATTACAATACTTTGCTATGGATGATATTTGATTTATATTTTCAGGAAAAATGACAATATCAGGTGGTTGAGGTTTATGACCAACAACATCACTGCCATGTGAATGTAACACATTTGGATTTGTGGTATAAAGTTTTTCAGAGCCTAAAATTGTTTTTATATTATTCAAGGCATCTGTGGATATGTATTTTTTGAAGTTTGGTTTTATAAATCTCTTCAATACCTTCAGTTTTTTTAACAACATTTTTTTTCACCAATGAAAAGAAAAGAAAATATGAATGAATTTATCTGAACAAAAAATTGACCAAATAAGTTAAATATATATTTCCAACTGTAGTTTTTCAGATGAACAAGTTATTTCTTTTGTGAAAACAACAGACTATATTTTTGGTTTGATTTCAACTCAACAGACATTAATGTCAAATATCTCACTAACCTTGAATAGAAACAATAAAGAAAAACTGTCATCTTAAAAATTGAAGCATTTAATCATTAATTTCTTGTGATGTTTCTGTCATTGAATTTTTTGAAATCCAAAGAGAATTGATCATTTTGATAAAAGTAACATCATCTACTCTTTTCAAAAAAACACTGAAAAAATATTTCTTTCCAATACAATTTTTCAAATTTTCAGTCAATTTATCAATATTACCATCTTGAATTAATTCACAAAGTTGATATTCAATATTAAATTTATTCCAAATTGGATATGTAAATTCAATGACTTCTTCTTCATTCAAATCTTGTAAAAAGACTTTTACTTGGACAACATCTACTTCTGGATTTTGAACTTCTTTTTCATTTAGTTTTAATTTCTTTCTTGATTTGATTTTGATTGCACCTTTATCTGAATATTTATCCATTTCTCTTTCTTTACCAATGTGAATTTCTTTGATGATTGCTTGAATGAATACAGAACGAGTTTCTAAATATTCCAATTTTTCACAAATTGGTTGTATTTCACTGATGAAAAAAAATTAGTCAATAATGCATTTTAACATACTTAAAAAAGATCAATTCTTCAAATGGAAATTGTTCTTTTCTTTTTTCAAAAGAAGAAAAATCAAGAAGAGGAAATGAAAATTGAGATTCATTTCTCATGAATTGACTCATTAATTGATTGTTTCTGCTTCTCCATTTGTCCAGTTTTGAGCACTAATGATCATAAGAAAATTGAAACTTACATTGATATACAACAGAGAATCTTCAGGTTCATCTTGAACATCTAACATTGTTTCAATTTCAATTTCATCAAAAATTGAACTTATAAAAGAAGTTATACCATAAAATTGTCTTTCATTTTCAGTTTCTGAAATGACTTTTAATTTCAATTCTGTCAATAAACAAATATCAGAAACTCTTAATTCATCCATTTTTTTCTTTTGTGAATTAGTGAATACTTTACATTTGAAAAATGTAGGTGATCTACTATCAAGAAATGTGATCCATCTAAATTGTGAAAAATTACCAAAACTATCTTGTACACGTTCATAATCACTTATATTAATGATAGTTCCAATAAAATCAAAAATAGTTCCATCTTCTAATTCAGTAATTTCATTGGTTGTTTTAAAATTAAAATGAACACGAGCAAATTCTTCTTCTCCATAAGTAGCTAATTTATAAATTTGTGCTTTATTCTCATTCAAACTAAATTCAACTTTAAAAGATCCAAAAATTGATTTCTTAATTTCATCTTTCATTCTGTAACCAGATATCAAAAGTATATCACCAATATTGATGGAATGATAATACTCCAAAGCAAGTCTATTCCAAAAAGTAACTGGTACTTCAGTTTCATCATCTCCTAATAAAATTTGAAAATTCAAAGGACATTTATGGTCTTTCTTTGAATGAAATAACGAAATTTTTGATTTCTTTTTTACTCTTCCTAATATGATTGATCTAATGATTGAAAAAGATTTTTAAGTATTTTTCTTGTTTACTTCTTTCCTGTTTTTTGAATTTGTTTTAAAGTGAATTTTGGTTTTTCAAGAGATGGTTCCCAATACTCTATTTCTTTCATTTTTTCATCAGTAAAATTATCATCATCGTATAATGGATAATAAAACTCTTTTTGTTTTAAAATTGGTGAAACTAAAAAAGTTGGTATTTCAAAAGAGGTTGAACAAAAATCTGAGACTTTTTCAATTTCATTTATAATAATAAACTTTCTACCACCAGTTATTTTTTCATTTATTTTTTTTGTAAAGTTAAGGAGCTTTAAGCAAATTAAAAAATTTTTTTTTTTTTTTTTACTTTTATGGTACAACCAATATGAAGTTCATATTTAGTTATTTTATAATTTAGTTCAGGTGATAATAAACAAGCTATCTGAGTTTTGAATTTTAAAAAAAAATAATTTTACTGCTTTTTCGCCATCTGTTAATAAAATATCATATAAAACTTCTGAATTAGTTTCCATGAATATTTTTATAGATGTTTCAATTCGATCTTTAAAAATAAACTCAGAATTGATGCTTACATTTTTTAATTTCATGAATGGCAAGAACAGTGCCTTTGTTTCCAGTATTTTCCAGTATATCCACACCATTTGGTGTAATCAATTGAGTTTGGGTTTCTTGGTCAACGTACTGAATTTTCCTCTTTTTCGACTTCATGTCTGTAACGAACTTTCTCTGACCAATCAGTTTCTTTCAAAATCGAGAAAAATTCCAATAAAAAAACAACATCACTCGGTGTGGAAAATATAGAATGTTATTCATTAGAGTTAAAATAAATCTCAAATTGATCTCAATGATCGACAAAAAACATTTATTTTGAAGTTATCTTTTGACAACAACCAATCTGCAATGTCTATGTTTTCTGCATGTTCTATACATGCGACCATATTTCACACAAATTCTGAGATGTTTTTTGCATCTTTTTGAGAGACATCTTGATCTGTATCTTGCACAACGTCTTGTCCATCTACATGTAGTTTTTATTGTGCATTTTCTGACTTCTTTTTTATGTTGTTTTTTGAATAAAGTTTTTCCAGAGATTGCTTTTCCTTTATATTTCAATCCACTAAGTTCACAATTTCCAGCTTTACAACATAATCCAATAGTAACTCCCATGATTTTTTTTTCTTTGCAAACTTGTTTTGCTTTTGGCATTCTTGGTAAACTACCAGATGCATCAGCTGGACAAATTGGAATTGTCGCTAAATCAACAATAGAACCTGCAGCATCAAGAGCAGCTGATGCAACATTTCCCATTGCACAATTTGCAGTAAACGAAACAGCAGAAAAGACAAATTCACCAATTTTCTTACCACAAATAGCTTTGGTTTTAGTGCAAAGAGCACCACAATTAAATGGAGCATCTTTTGGACATCTCTTCCAACAAACAGGACCAATATTATAAAAACCTCTAGCACAATATTTGTAACAAAGACCAGCATCATTTTGAAGTCCTCTTCTGCATCCTTTGATCTTAGGATGTGCATATCGACCATAAAGTATTTTTCTTCCATAAGTATGTGGTCCCTTTTGACAAGTGCATACTGTTGTTCTTCTATAACCTCTTCTACATCTTCCACCACATTTCCAAGCAGCATGCATGACTTTATGACATGTAGCAAGATGAGTTTTATATCCACGTTTGCATCCATATTTGCAAACATGTAAACTTCTCTTTGATCCTTTTGGACATTGTCTGTAGCATAATAAACCTCCTTTTTGTGGATGACTTCTTGGACATACAGTTGGAATTGTTCCAGCACCTAAAAATGTGAATATTAAATAAACTAGTTTGTACCTCTTCCGTAACTATTTCTCCAACATAAATCTGTTGGAACAAAAAAATTTTTGAGTTTTTGAGCAACATCAAATTTCTTTTGTTCAACACCAACTTCATTTGCAACTACTGAACTATAAACGTGTTTCGCGTATTCTTTTGCAAATTTCTTTGCAAGACCTTTTGCTTTTTTCAATGCCATTTCTTTGAATACATGAATAGCTAAATTTTTTGAAAATTCTTTTGTTGAAAATTTAACAATTTGTTTCCCACCAGCTTTAGTAGCTGTAACTTTAATTAAACCCATAGCTCCAACTTTTTGAAGATTCTTCGCTCTGTAATGTTTTATGACTTTAAGAATTCCGTCTTTTCTCATGCGTTGAAAGAGTTTTTTAACTTGAGCAGGTTTTCCTTTGATATCTTTGATGTATGTTTTTACTTTGTTGAATAGCTTTGAAGGTAAAGCTTTTCCTTTTGAGATGACTAAATTTTTTAACACACCAGCTTTGATTTTGAAAAATTTCCATCCTCTCATTACAACTTTTTGATGATACTTCCAGCAGTCTTGATTGCTTTTGCGATGGAAGATAAACCTTCAAGTTCCGCTTCTGAGACCTCTGTTTCTTCTTCTTCCACTTCAGGATGGTCTTCAACAGATTCCAGAGTAACTGTGCTGATAGGAGCCATTGTGTTTTCTACTTCAGTGACACCTTCTTCGTTTATTGGCATTGACATTAATTCTTCATATGTCATTGTAAAAGTATGTTCATCTTGATCTTTGGTCTTAGCAGTAACAAAAGAAAAGAGGACAATCAATACTATCACCAGTAATACTTGGTATTGTCTCATGAATATCTGTGATTGGTTAACAGAACTCCATGCAATTTATTGGTAACTTTACAGATATTTTGTTGAGGTCAATTTTTGACGTTGTCCAATGAAACAAAAGAAAAATTGTCCAAAATAAGCGATTTCACCTTCACTAGAAGCATGTCACGGAATAGAACTCATTTCAAATTTGTTCACTTTGTTGATGCAAACAGTTTTCAAAGATAATTATTCTTTGTTCATAATTTTGATTGTTCATAAAACAATCATTATTACTGAGTAAAAAATTCTTGTTTCTACAGACAATAATCAATCTTCATTGTCACCAACATTTATTTGAACAAAACTAAATGATTGGACAGAACTTTTATCCAATAATATTCAGTTTGTCTTCAAAATTCTTCAACAAAAAATATGAGTTCTCCTGCCAGGATTCGAACCTGGATCAATGGATTCAAAGTCCACTATACTACCCTTATACTACAGAAGATGTGCTGATATCCACTCTTTAAAAAGATGAAAGACATAAATCCAAAAGCAACGTCATTAATTTGTGTCTCTGAAGCTTAATTCTGATATTGCATTGAGATATGATTGAATTAAGTGTTTAAATATAAAAAATTGTACTTCAATATTAGACGGAAATTCCACCAATCATTGAATTTTTTCCTCAAACATTATTTTATCAACATGACTGCTGATCATTCTCACAGAAAAAAAACATTTAGCCTGCCATGTGAAATTGTAATTTTGATAATAATTGTTATTTTTGCTGCTACAGTACCAATATCAGCAGGTTTATTCATTGGTATTAAAAAAAAGAAAATTAACGAATTATTTTTGAAGCTAGTTGGTTGTTCACTGCAATTCGTTACGAATTACAAGTAGCAAGTGGTTTAACCTTTGGAGGACTTTCACTAGTATCCATGATTGGATCTTTTTTATTGGTATATAACGAAGAAGCTCATTTGGAAAAAATTCACAGAAAAATGAAAAAATTACAAAGTCAAATTAAAGCTTAACTTGATTTTTATTCAAACATTCCATATATTTATCTTCTAATTCTTGACTTGAAATATCAGCATTTTCAAGTGCTTTTCTCTCAGGAAGACAAAATGAGTATGAAACACAATTTTCCAAATGTTTGACAATACCCATTTGTGTATCTGAATTTTCAGGTTCTGATTCACTTAATTTTTGAAGCATTTGTAATTCAGGACGACATACTTGTCTCCAGGTATTAATGAAATCTCCTTTGTTTATTTTAAGCATCTCCTGTCGAATGTGAAACATTGATTTGTAAGCATTTCTTTCTCTAGCATATAAATATGGATGTACTCCATCAAAATCGAATTTCATTGTGTCAGCTCCATTTTCTAAAAGAAGTTTGGTTGTTTCATCAACATTGTGAAAAGCAGCAAAATGAAGAGGTGTTGACATTGTCAGTGGTGATCCTAAATTTACAGGTATTCCTGAATTTAATAAAATTTTTGTTATTTTTGGACTTTGGACACAAACATGTAAAGGAGAAGGATTTGTTTTATCATTTTCATAGTATTTGTGTTTTCCTTGTTTAATTAAATCCTCTGCTTTTTTAATGTCATTGTCGGTGCAGGTTTGAATCCATTCTTGAAGAACTTTTGAATTCTCTTCAGATGCAGTTTTTGAATTGTTTGAACCCATCTTGATTGGATAAAAAATAAATTAGTTTTAATATTCAATTTGATGTGTTTATCAATTTTAACGATGGACTATTTTCATCCGTTCATTTAACCGGTCAACTTTGATTGATGTTTTTATTGGCCAATAATTACATTTCTTCACAACTGATGTCTGAATCACCTGAAATCGAAGTTAAAGACAAATTAGTTGGTAAAAGATCTGAAACTACTATACAAGTGTTAGGTAAAAAAACCCTTGGCCTATTTGACAAGTGGACAACTTTTTACTATCAAATTGGTGAAAACCTTTACTTTTATAAAAAAGAAAATGATCCAAAACCTACTTTAACAATAAAATTACAAGGAGCTTTTATAAGATTTGTGAGAGATGCTGAAAGTCAAGCTTCATTTAAAAAAAAAAATGTTCTTGAAGTGCAAGTACCTCTTGGAGTTTGGAGACTTGGTTGTGCAAATTGGGATGAATATTTTACATTAGGACAGAAATTAAGAGAAGCAGCACATAAATTTAGTTCAACAAAAAAAGTCATCACTGTTGATTCTGCTTTGGAAAGAAATTTTATAAAAGAGTTACAATTCAGTTCTGTTTTTGACGCAGTAAAAAAAAAAGAAAAACTAAAGTTTTAAAAAGATGGTACATGCTTCATCAGGTCAAACTATTGAAATCAAAGAAGGAGTTTATCGTGAAGAAATTCCAATTGTTAAATCTGTACGTTTAGTTGGTCTTGGAAATGTAGAAATTCAAACACCTGATTTACAAAAGGTGCTTTCAGAAGGTTTAGTCACAGGATTTTCAAATGATCCAAAATATCCAGCTGCTTGTGCTACAGTTGAAAATATAACATTCAATCAAGATAAACCTGAAAAAAAATTAAACGTGGCACATTTACAATCTGGTTACATCATGTTTAAAAAATGTACTTTCAGTAAGTCTTAAACTTTTTTTTTTTAATTCAACCAATTTATAATAGTGAATGGTGAATGTGGTGTTAAAATGTCTGGAAACAGCGCTGCTTATTTTCAAGATTGTACATTCACAAAAAACCGTACATATGGACTTTACACTGTTCAAAGTTGTGAAGGTATCTTAGAAAGATGCTCTGTTGTTGATAATTTATATGATGGAATTAACATGTCTGAATATAGTTTAGTTGATTTAAGAGAAACTATAGTTGAAAAGAATGGATACAATGGAATTTTAGTAGGTTCAAAATATCGTCTTGTTCTTGAAGAATCCATTGTCAAAGAAAATTCATGGGATGGTGTTGTTATTGAACATAAAGAAACAACTTTTGTACTTGGTGGAAACACATTTAGCTCAAACACAGGACATGGTTTATACTTTGTAAAAGGAAAACCTGATAATTTATATTTTGAAGTTTTAGATTTAGATTATGATTCTGAATATCCAACTAGAAAACCAGATGATGAAGAACAAAATAAATTATTGAGAGAAAAAAATACATTTGAATCAAATGGAAAATCAGATATCAATTAAAAAATAAATACTTTTTAATCATTTTTAATTTACATTTTCCGCAAATTCTTCATTAAAGTTAAAAAAATCAAAAACAGGAGATGGAAATATCAATGAGTGATTTACACTGCCGAAATCATTATCAAATTTCATTTTCTTTGGTGAATGTAATTTTTCTGATAATACTTCTAAACCTCTCTTCTTTTCAGTGGATGATAATTTTTGATATAGTTTTTCCAATTCATTTAATTTGGTTTCAAAATTTTCGAGACCTTTTTTTCTCTTTTTTAAAGGTTCTCTTCTGGCTGTAATTTTGAAACCTGATGATTTAATTTCAATTAAGGATTCATTCATTTCTTCAGGGTTGAATAATTGAACCACAAAATTGAAATTCCCAGATTGTCGATGATGTAAAGAAACATCGGTGAATTGAAATTTACAAAATCCAATATACGAGCAACATGTATCATTTTTCGTGGTACTCGTTTTGGTTTGGGTTTTGGAACAGGTAAATTCAAGGTTTCCAGCAATTATCTCTTTTACAATTTGTTTTTCATCTTCCAAGTGGATTCTGCACACCAATAGGGGATATTTTGATAAAAATCGATCATCTATTTGAATTTTGATTTCATACTTTAATGAAGAAAATAGTTTTTCTTCAATTGTTTCTTTGAACTCTTCACTCCTAGTTTTGAGTTCAATTTTCCAATTTGCTTCGTGAATATTGTCCTTCATCTTTGAAATAATCCAGGAGCGACCATCTTTTTTATGAGGTGCTATCATTTTAACTTCTGTGTCCTTTAAGCTTTTTTGAGAAAATTTATTTTTTTCTTGTTTTTCTAGGAGCGGTGAAGGAAGGTCTTTTAAGGGTGAGTGGGTTACCATAGCTTCAAGTTCATTAAAGTGATTGTTTGGAATTTTAATTCTGAGGAGTTTGTTGTTACGTTGTTTGTTCATGTGTTGTTGTTTGAGTTGGTTCATTTTCAAATTGAAGAATCTATTTTTAGAATTTATAACAATAATGCCCAATGAAATTCAAGTAAATATCAAACCTGAAGTTGATTTCTTTTGGAAAGAAACAAGTTTATTTTACAAGGATTTGATTTTTTGAACTCAAATGTCTTCATGCTTTCTTTTCAAATGATTGGAGAACTGAAACGTGATATTTTTAGAAGCAGAACGTCTGATATCATGCAGCATAGCAAAACGTTTCGCTATATATTTCCCAGTTTGATGGATTGTATTTCTATTGTCCAAAATGTCATCAATTAGACTTTGAATTTCTTGGGTCGCTTTCACAGTTACTGACCTCAGTGTCTTGCTTTCTTCAATTGATTCTGTAAATTGAATTAACTGTTCTTTTGAAATATGGTCTGTCAAATAAATTTTTAACACTTCCAAGCGACCATGAGATCGTATAAACAAAATACGCAAATCAAAAACATTCAAAGATACACCAGTCAATTGAAGATCAACCAAAGATTTCATTTGACTACTACAAATACGAAGACTTTACAATCAAACTTTCTATATAATGACTATTTAAGTCAGCAACAGATTCCCGAAAAATCCTCATTGGTAGAATATTCATTGTTCTTGGAAATATCCAATTCTCTCATCGCTGTGACACTGTTTTTTGCTCCTACTTTCAGATAATTTTTGATTCAAGATGGTATCAAAGAAATAGTGTAAAATATTGGACAAAATATTTTCTCTGGTATTTGTTTCAGTTTCTTTAGCATTAAATTTTTGTTGATAACTTTTGTTAACTCTTGAAACGAGGCTTTCTCTTTCTTCTTTTGTTTCAAATTTGAAGTTGATAATCATTTTCATCAACACATGATGAATTTCATAATAATTTAAGTTAAGAAAGAGTTTTTTTGTGAAATAAAGAAATCCAATTGGACAAAGGAAAAGGAAAATTTAAATTGGTCAATCAATGAAATTCATTATGTGAACGGATGTTATTTCAGAAAAAAATCGAAAAATAATCACAAACTAGATACAAAGCTGATTTGTTGAATTCAACCAATCAGTAAAAACAATTTTTATTTATGTCCAAGTTGATACCCAGACTAAAAATTTCAATTGCTGGATCAGGAGGCGTAGGAAAATCAGCAATGACAGTAAAAATTTTCTAAAATTAAACTCCAATTGATATAGATTCAATACATTTCTCATGAATTCAGAGAAGGTTTTTATGATCCAACAATAGAAGATTCTTATCAAAAGCAACTTTTAGTAAGTGGTAAAATGTATGATTTGGAAATATTGGATACAGGTTTTATGAATTTTTTTTATTAAAATTTCTCAAAAGCCGGTCAAGAAGAGTTTAGTTCTTTGAGAGAAGTTTACATGAGATCCTCTGAAGGTTTTGAGTCACTTTTAACTAAACTATTTTAGGATTTATTTTGGTTTTTGATATTACAAATCAAGAGACTTTTGATGACTTAGTTTGATTAATTTTAAGTTAATTTTTTTAGGAACAATTGTTGGAACAAATTGAAAGGATAAAAGACACAGATCAATTTCCATTTGTGTTAGTTGGTAAACATAAAATCAAATACTAATTGTAAAAGCGAATAAATGTGACATTCCAAAAGAGAAACGTGGAAATAAAGCAGTTGATAAAAGTCTTGCTCAAAAATTGGCTTATCGTTATGGTGCTCATTATTTTGAAACAAGTGCAAAAGAGAGGATAAATATAGGTACTTAAACTTTTTTTTCTAAAAGAAAAGATGAATGTTTCCTCAAAGTGTGTGAAATGGTTGTGAAAAAAAAAACCGAAAAGACTAAAAAACCGTTAAAGAAACAAATAAGTTTTAAATCAGTTTCTACTTCAGAAGATGTTGAAATAAACTTTTAAAATAATCAATCTTTTTCTTCACAACGAATCGAAATGTCAGCAAAAAAAAAAACCAAAAGAAACAACGAACGTTTTTAGCATTCCTGTATTTGGTGCCGAAAAAGTTGGAAAATCGGCTGTATCACTCAGATACGCGAAAGATCAGTTCAAATCTCTGATCAGTAAAAAAAAATTAAAAAAATTAAAAATAATTTTCCAAGTGCCAACAATAGAGGAGAAATGTATCACCTAAAAAAAATTAATTATGGGGATAGTTTTTTTTTTGGGTCGTTGAACCAAAAATTTTTGCCTTGTCACCCTTGTAAAGTGGGTCGTCGAATGACTCGATTGCCCTTTAAAAAAAAAATCCCCTTTGCACCAATCGTTAGTTATATACATATGCAACATTAACTTGTCAATTCTATATACCAGTCATAAAATTTTTTCATAGATACAAAAGCATTTGTTGTAGAATCTGTTGCATATCGAATAAATATAATAGATACTTCAAGTTCGGACGAATTCAAGGTTTTTCTTCACTTTTCTTAAAATATTATTAATATAGAGCTTGGGACCAAATTATATCAAAAATGTATGTTTGTATTGTTAATTAATATTTTTATTCAGAGCGACACTTTTTATATCGTATTTGATTTATGCTTGAAATCTTCATTTGACGAAGTTGATTCCTTTTATGATTTGATAAAAGAAATCAAAAAAGATGAAACTTTTACATGTGTTTTAATCGGAAATAAGTGTGAAATTTCTTTAACAGAAAGAGGTGATTCATGTGTTTCCAATTTTGATATTATAAAAAAGGCTGAAAAAATGAAAGCAAATTATTTTGATGTTTCAGCAAAACAGGACATAAATATACAAAAATCGTGTATTTTTTGCATTAATCATCAATTCTTTTGAATAGATTTTGTCAGAATATCTATTCTAATAGCACCTATTTCTGTATTTCCCAAGTTCAAACTTGTCAAAGAACAATTGTTTTCAAGCATATTTCCAATTAGATTTCTAATTTCACACCTTCAATTCCAACAATTTGATTTTGTCAATTTAATGATTGCAATGTACTTGTTTAAAAGTGATTTTGAAAGGTGTTTAACACTTCGGAGGATTAGAGGTGCTTGAGTAGTATAGGGAAGAAGAAGTTAATCAAGTTTTAAACATTGAAAAGCCACATGATTTCAGAAAACTGAAATTGGAATCTATTATCTGGAACATAAGTAAGTAAGTGGGATGGCCCTAAGCTCTAGCCCATAAATTACACCGGTGAAGCCTTCAGCGACTTAAATTTACCGTTTCCACAAAAAACCGTACTTTTTCCGGACGCTTTAAAATCCATTTTCGTCAAGATACACCAAATACAAAATTATATTTCCTCACCCAGAGCTCTCAACTCGGTAAAAAAAATCACTTTTTCCGGATTACAAGGGGACCAAGAGGATTTTTGCAGAGATACCCGCTGCAATGTGGTTAAAACTCCGTCCAAAAAAGGCTTTATAATTGAATTTACATAAGGTCTACCATTTGAATAATTTAGAAATTTTGAAAGATGCAAATTTTAGCCAAAGCAAAAGTGGTACTCAATACTACTGATCAAAGTATTTTAGACAGCCTTCAAGAATCACTCAAAAACCTTGATGCCTCTCAAAGTAACCAATTTCACACGCTTTTGAAAATAATGGCGAAAAAAGAAGAAAAGATTACAGCTGATCAAATTCCAGATGGTGATGACTCAGATGATGATAAAAAAAGTGGTTTTCAACCTGAAAAGGTGTTCAAAATGCTTCGTTATGATTATGAAACAGATAGATTAACTTATGATGAATACATTAACAATCCTCAAATTGAATTCAGCAATACTGAAAATTTCAAAGACTTAGAAGATCCTTCATTTTTAAACGACGTGAAAAATTATCAAAAAATGAAACAAAAACTCAGATACTTTGAATTCATCTTTACAAGTAGAGTAGTAGCGATTTGTGATGAATATAAAAACAACCCTGAATGCAGAACTGAAGGAGATGATGAACTTGATTTCCTCAAAAGAAAGTTTGGTTTAATTTTTGGGAAATCACATCTCAAAAAAATGAAAACAGTTTATGCAAAACTCTATAAGTATGAAAGATTAACATGTGTTTTCAACTACCAAAAATACAGCCTTGAAGAAATTGGTCAACTGGCAAACTATCTCAAGGTTGTTCAATCAGAAAAAGAATTTTGGTCAACCGAAGATGAAATCAATGAAAAATTTAATGAAGATACCATCGTTACTAAAACAAATTCAATTACAATTCAACAAGAAGATGATCAATAAAACATTTATTCTTCCAACCAGAATAAACTTTCTTCTTTGTTGCATCCAATGTAAGTAACAATATCATCTACTTTATCATAAATACTTGACATATCAGTTGAAACACGATAGAACTTTGGATATTCAGACAAGGGAACCAATTTGATGTATTTATAACATTGAATTTTACCCAAACCAATATTTTCCTTCACCCATTTTTCAAAACTTCCATTATGATTGTTTTTCACCCAACACAACATCAAACCAAAATTAATACATTCTCCAAAAATGATTGCTTTGTTCGATTTCATCCTAATTGAAGCTTCACGAACAATATCAAAGTTAATTGTATTAAAATTAAATGACGGAACTTTTCTGTAGTTTAAATCTTTTGGGTTTATCAGCAAGGCTTTTAAGTGTTCCACATATTCTTTTGGATTATTCGGATCCCATAACTCTCTTTCTTTTTCCTTCTTTGTTTTCTTTCGAGGTCTTTTTTCTTCCACTTCTTCGACAATATCCATTTTATTTTCATCAAGAGATAATTTTACGGTTTTTTCTATTAATTCTTTTTCGACTTTTTCAAGTTTTTTCTGAAGAAATAATACTTTTTGGTCTTGTTTTATTTTTTCTTTTCTAGAATTCACTTGTTCTTCATACAACTTGTCAATAATGATATCTTTAGAAACGATGTTGCAACATAACCTTGTACTTTTGGTTTATTATTTTTTATTGCTGTATGTAAAATTTTGTATTCCATTAACAGTTTTAACCAATCAAATTTATTTCAGCTCAAAAATGTTTTCTCTGGTTATTTTATATGTTCAGCTTAAAGTGGAGTTTATACAACAAGACACCGTGGGATTATTTAAGAGAGTATAGCGATGACAAAAAAATAAATACTAATGAAACAGGAATAAAAAAAGACTTGACACCTGAAGAAGTGAAGAAATAATTAAAAATAATTTAACAGATGATGAAATCAGAGAATATTATGATATACAAAAAAGTAAAGACTTGGAGGCACAAAATAAAGTAATCAAAGAATTAAAGGAAGAGAGAAACCAGTTAAAATACGAATATCTTGAAAGAGGAAGAGAGTTTGGAAATTATGAAGGAATTTATAAATCAATACGTCCAATGTTTGGTCAAAGACCTACAGCCAACACAAAAGACACAACATTTAAAAATTATCCTGTTGATGAAAATAGTTTTCAATTTGTTAAATTAAAAAATCTAAAACCTCTAAATGCTACAACGATGTCTGAATTATATGATGAGTTGAATAACTTATCAAAAATTGAAACATACACAACAGATAAAAAGTTTTTTAATCGATTTACTGAATTGGATTATTTTAAAAACATGACAAAAACTCAAGAATTGAATAGAACAAAAAATCTTGATAACCTCCAAAAAATAAATGATGACTTTGAAAAATACAAATCTGATAAAATAAAAGAACGTGAAGATGAAATAAAAAAATATTTTAATGAGAAAATGAAAAACATGAGTGTGCTAGAAATATATAATAAAGGACTGGATGTTGGTCAAAAAGGTAAATTGTACACGGCAAATTTGACCGATATTGAATATTTACCAAAAGAAACAATCGATGATGAAATGAAAAGCATTGTTAATGAATATAGAAAATTATATCAATAAGAAATATTATATCAACTATAATATATAAATGAGTGATATGTTTAATTCAGGAAAAAATTCAGAAGAAATTGAAGTTGAAGAACAAGGAGCTTTAATTCAAGAAGAATTAAATGAAGACCTATTAGGCAGTGATACAGAAAAAATGAAAAACGAAAGGCAAATTGCGCGAAAAGTAAAAAATATAAAGAAAAAAGCTGGATTATTAGATGAACCTGCAAATTATTTGGATATTGGAATTCTTAAATATTATTCAAGTAAGAGGAAACAAAATTTAGAAAATTATGATGCATCAATAATAAA
Source organism: Neovahlkampfia damariscottae (assembly GCA_016618085.1). NCBI lineage: Eukaryota > Heterolobosea > Selenaionea > Neovahlkampfiida > Neovahlkampfiidae > Neovahlkampfia > Neovahlkampfia damariscottae. The sequence goes on along the minus strand of JABLTG010000192.1, from coordinate 982 downwards.
AAAATCAGCATTATTGGATAAATTAGACGAAACTGGAAACAATACATTTAAGAATTCTTACGATGGATACAACAAGTTGAAACTTGAGGATAAAAATGTTGAAATACCAAAAGATGCTTTAAAGAAAATCGCATTTTATGACTTATCAACAAAAATAGAATCTGAGAAAGATATTATTAATTTATTGTATCCATTTATAGATTTGGGAAAATAATTTCTCATAATATTATATAAATGAGTGACATGTTTGCAGGTGGTGAAAACCAATTAGCCGTTCAAAAATACAATGAGTTTTTAACCGAATATCAAAATAGTATTAACATATCAGATGAAAAAAGGGAAGAATATGTGAAAAAATATGGAAGATTAACACTACCAACAGAAGAATTAGGAATGGATGCCATTGCAAAAGAAAATTATTTATTACAATATGCAATGACCTATCCAAAAGATTACGTTAGATTGAGAAATGAGGAAATATCTAAAATTCATAATGAAGTCAATGAAGAATATATAAAAGTTTTTGAAAAATATTCGACTGGTGAGAATAAACTTACAAATACCGAGTGTAAAGAAGTAGCAATGACATCTGCAAGAACTTTACAAGGAATTAGATTGGCACAGTTAGAAAAGAAATATCCTGCTAAATTTGAAAATACAGCTTATGAGAAAATAATTAATTTACAAAGAGCTCAAAAATATCTTGACAATGTTGGTGAAACAGAATAATAATTTAAAATTAATATATAGATGTAATATATTAATATGAGCGATTGGGCAAAATATGGAATGTTGAACTCTCCAATGGAGATTTTAGGTTTAGAAAAAGCACTTTACAATGAAAACAAAAAAGTCGAAAGATTGACAAATACAAATGAATATATAAAGGGAAAAACAAGTTTAATCTCTGAATTATCAAAAAATATTGACAGTGTATTTGAAAATATAATGGAAAATGAAAATTTAAAAGATGTTCCACTTG